>CAHIKZ030005550.1:517500-567500 GCA_903632075.3 Acanthosepion pharaonis
TACTTTCGATGCCATAATAAAAATAAAAATCGATAAAACAGAGTCACGTGTAAAGAGGTTTTTATTTATCCTTAATTAGTCCTTTGTTAATGGTACAGCTTTTTTTATCGCAGGGGAAGGCGATCAACGGATGACGTGCACCGGCTGCAAGCTTCATGTGATCTATTTGGAGACCATTATGACGGCGTTGAGTAATCTTCCATAGCATCAAGCTACGAGTTTCTAACGCTACTATCGTCTCTATTGTAGCTAGCATCCCTTCAGCACTTTTCCAGGTGGCCTGCCCCATAACCTTAAATAATCTACGATTAAGGACTTCAACAGTTGATTAATAAGTTAATTAATAAATTGATACTAAGATGATTAATATTCAAACTGATCTTACTTCACTTGGCTATACAACATTTGACCCTCAACTATTTCTTGTAAGTTGTCTTGTTAATTGTTTTTTATTTATTGTTCTGTTGTTTTTTGTATGTATCCGTTAGCACCGGATATTGCTGTTGAATAAATACATTTAAGTACTTATACTTCTCTGTGTATCATTCAACTCGACGATACAACATCTATCTATCTATCTATCTATCTATCTATCTATCTATCTATCTATCTATCTATCTATCACAGTCTGTTCATTATCTATCTATCTAAGTCTGTTCATTATCTATATATCTATCTATCTATCTATCTCAGTTTGTTCATTATCTATATATCTATCTATCTTAGTCTGATAATTATTGTTGTAGAGTAGCGAGCACCCCTCCTACACTCTACCAGTCTTATAGCCTTGAATAGTCTATGATTAAGGAATTCAACAGTTGATTAATAAGTTAATTAATAAATTGATACTAAGATGATTAATATTCAGACTGATCTTACTTCGCTTGGCTCTACAACATTTGACCGTCATCTATTCCTTGTAAGTTGTCTTGTTAATTGTTTTGTAATTTGTTTTAATAATTCTGTTAAGAATTAAGGTTGCTAAGGATATTTTGTTTTGTTATTATTAGTTACTTTGTTTAATAAATTCATTTCTTTTTTTGCCTTGAGAAAGTCCACATTGGACGAAACGCGTCGGCAACTATTACAGTTTTCCTGTTGTCTTTTACATTTATAAATATTGTCTTTTTTACAGGTTATCTCTCAGTAATTTTTTTATATATATATATATATATATATATATATATATATATATATATATATATATATATATTAGGTAGGCCAGAAAGTCATGATTATCTGAAGAAGCGGGAAAGAACACAAGAAAATTTTATGGAGCAACACCAACATTTATTCTTCAAAATAAAGTTCTTCTTTCGCGACCATCTTCTGTTAGCAATCAACCAGCATCTGAATCTGTCCCAGATACCAGTTCGCTGAGTTTGAATATAAAAAAAACTGTAAACAAGCTTCCTTCACTTCATGAAAGGTGTTGAGTCGCTGATCGCAGAGGATGTGTACCATTGAGCAGAATAGTCAATAGTCACTGTCATTATCGAAACTGAATGGTGGATGTGGAAGAATCTCAACATTATCCATCTGTTTGAACTTCTCTTTAGTCAGCCTGACAATCTGTCGACTCACAATGTCTTGCTGAAACAAAGCCCGATCTCGATTAACCAAAGCAGGATTCTCCTTTTTTATTTTGTCGTACACGCGATCTAGCACCTGGCACTACAGTTTAGCGTTGATTGGTTGGGTTTGGTTTGGTTTGGTTTGGTTTGGTCTACAGCATATCAAACTCAATAGGTTATTTAATGACGACAAGATTTTTATTGCTGGTAATATCTTTTCAAAAAATGTATTGCTCACTATTGTCTATATTTCTGAGATGAGGTATTATGAACACTATTTATATTGCTCGGACTATCATCCTCATCTTTGTTGCCTTATTTATCACAACATTTTGGCCGTTGTACGCTCCGGCCTTTTTCAGGTGGTTGGAATGTCGAACTAAACGCTTTACTTTACTCACTGGGCTAGACTATTCTAGTTCCACATGCCATGTCTAATGGATGTCAGTTATCAGTTATCTCCTGTTAATTCCTCTCTCTAATTTCTCCACTGCCTTAACCAGGTATTGAACTCACAACTCTTTGGGTCCTGTCTCTGGATCTAACCAACGCCTTTAAGGACATCTGTGTATGAATTTCTGGGGCTTATAAACTTAATCTTCATATCATTTTTACCAGTGCTCATATTGCAGTTTTTGCTAGTATCATTATATATTTTTACCAGAGCTCACATTGCAATTTTCGTTATTATCGCTTTTCTTTGGCACTCCTTATTATTGGTTGCCATATTGTATTCATTTCTATGCTTGGTTGGCTCAGGAGATTTTTGTCGCCTAGCATAAGTTTACGAATTTTCCAATGAATTTTCCTGATCTCACATGTAAATAGCGTGCATGATATCTAATCTCAGAAATATAGACAAATGTATTGCTGTTCATAATTTTTTTCGTCAAAAATTCATTGCTGGTAATATTTTTTTTTACAGAAATGCACTGATGGTATTAAAATATATTTTTAGACTTTCATAATGACTTGACCAATTTCAGAGGTTAACTATTTACCTGTAGTGAGGACCCTAACAGGTGCTACCACCCCGGATCAGGGTGGAGATGAGAACACCAGAGATTAAGAGTTGGCTCCACGCTCCTCAAAACCTCTTGATTAGAGGCCTTGCTATTGAATGTATTTTATCTTTTTGCCCAGGACGCTAATGTAGTTTATTGTCTTGCCCAGGACGCCGATGTAGTTTATCGTCTTACCCAGGATGTGGATGTAGTTTATCGTCTTACCCAGGACGCGGATGTAGTTTACCGTCTTACCCAGGACGCGTATATAGTTTATCTTCATACCCAGGAGGTGGATGTAGTTTATTGTCTTACGCAGGACGCGGATATAGTCTATTGTCTTTCCCAGGACGCGGATGCAGTTTTTTCGTCTTACCCAGGACGCGGATGTAGTTTATTGTCTTACGCAGGACGCGGATATAGTCTATTGTCTTTCCCAGGACGCGGATGCAGTTTTTCGTCTTACTCAGGACGCGGATGTAGTTTATTGTCTTGCCCAGGACGCGTTTAGCGTTTATGGCGCGACCTTGGGTAACAAGCTCGAAATGCTGAACTCTTTGGATACGCCACCAGAGATCAATATTTGCCTTTTCTTTCTGCTTCCTAAGTGTTAGGATTTTCTCACCAACATGGGATATATCAGGTCATCCCATAAGTTATGTCCCAATTTTGAGTATTAATGAACGAGTGATCAAATCTTACGTTTTACTGAAATTTATTCATCACTGTGGTTTTCATGATTATCTGTGCCTTACATCTGCTTACAAGGTTTTTAATTTCACTAATAAAGAACTATTTTGGTTTCGAAGAGAAGAACTCTGAAATGTCGGTTTCGACCTGCTCATGGCTTTTGAAAGTTAATCCTTCCAAATGGATCTGTATACTACGGAAGAAATGGTAAGGAACAATGTTGAGAGAATAAGAAGGAAGTGGAATTCTTCAATCTTCTGGAATGTGCTTTTAGTATTGTGTGGCCGTGCATTGTCCCAATGAAATCTCACTCTTTTTCGATTCGCTAAAACAGGTCTTTTTTTTTCTTCATAGCCACGTTCAAACGCTCTAGTGGCTGGGAGTAGACTTGAGTATTGATTTTTACAGTAGTTGGTAGCAACTCAAAGTGAATCATTCCTTTTCCAATCCCACCAAATTGAGAGAAGAACGTTCTGCGCATGAAGTTCCATTCTTGGTGGCGTTTGAGCCTTTTCCATCATTACCAAATCTCTGGCTACGACGTTTAAAATTTTGACAAAAAAAAAACTATTTTCCATCACCAGAGAGAATGAAAAGAAGAGCAGATGTCAGCTCGGGATGTGCGGTTGACTTGAGGCATCCATTATTCAAGTTTAGAAACCTTTCAAAGTTCGTGAAGATGACGATAAACAGTTGAATGGTTTGAACGAAGATTCGTTTCCAATTCTTCAACTGATATTGCAGGATTTTCTTCAAGTGATGCCACAAGGAATTTATCGTCAAACACAACTGGACGGCCTGTTCGGTCTTAATCTTCAAGACTGAAATTTCGCCTTCTGAATTTGCCAAAGCATTTTCTGCAAGTTCTTTTATTCTAGCCCTCTTCTCCATAAGATGAGTAAATACTTCTTCTCGCTTCGGCTGCAGAGATCCCTTTTTTTAAAGCTCATAAAGTATTGTGACTTAAATGTTCCTTCGACACCCCCATTTTTGAGGGGCTCATTTGAGTAATTAATTCAGTCAAATTATTCTGTATAATATTAAGTTAAAGATTTCTAAATTCATATGATTACCAATCAGTATCCTTTGACATTTTAGAATACTGTAAAATTTAATTGGGATTATATATACAATATTTCAGACGGAACTTATGGGGTTACATGATATATATATATATATATATATATATATATATATAGTTTATGCAAATTTAGGTAATCCGTATGGGTAGACCTGAGGAGGATGATATCCAGAGAGCTCAATGTAAAATTCAGAGCAGATATGTTTGAATAAAAGACAGACTACGTTAAGATTCCATGTAATAAGCCATTTCATTATAACCCCTTTAACAGGGTTCTGAATCATCAGACTTTACTTCCAAAAGCTGAAATGAAAAATGAAAAGAAATTCACACGTTTTTTACGGACTTCATCAAGTATACGCAAAGTTAGCAAAGTGAGGAAGTGAGGTGGGAGAGAAGATATGAGTGTGTCATATGTGTCATTTTAGTTTCCTATTTTAACCCCAGTGTGTCGACTGGATGTTGCTCAAATCTAACGCGTCTCGTCTCTAGATAAAGGTGGTTAAGGGTTAGCAATAAGGACTACATTAAGGAAGACGTTCCAACAACCCCAATAAATTACACGACAGGTTTCATTCAAATTCTTAGACGCCTAAGAAACCTAACATCCTGCGTCTACACTACACACACACACACACACACACACACACACACACACACATATATATATATATATATATATATATATATATATATATATATATATATATATATATAAATATGTCTGGGTGCTTATGTATTATAATCTGATTGTGTTTTTGTTGTTTTGTGAGTTTAAGACCACATTCACACACTTTAGAATAAAAAATATATATACATGTATTGTCAAATGACCGGATATATTGTAGCGTCTTCTCCAACGTAATTTCAACGAAGAAATAAATTGAATAACATATATATTTTTTCCTTTCTCAATAATTTTGTAGTTTTTAAACTTATAGTGATTAAATTTGGATTTTAAAATTGCCAGTTTTTAATTTTAATATTAAATTTTATCATATAATTTTATAATTATTGGTTAGTATAAATTATTTTTAATATAACCAATGATTTCGTTGTCAAGCTTTTGAATCTTTCTATACTTGGTTTTTGATTGGTTATTCTAGCTTTTGTAACAATGTTTCCCCCTAGTGTAGGATTGTTAATTAATTTGAAACTTTTAAAACCATTTATTTTATCTTCAACATCATCACTTGATAAGACACCGAGGGTGTTGAAACAAAATGGCTATTTTTGTAGTGATTTTTATAAGATATTTATTTTATAAATTTTTATATATATATATATATATATATATATATATATATATATATATATATATATATATATAAGGGCTGTATTTATCATAGAACAGCAAAGTGAGTTTTATTTTTTCACCGCTATGACAGAAAATCAATGGTCATTTCAAACTAATTATTAGTATAGTTATTATAATTGAACTGTAAGAGATGAAACACAAATTAGCAAAGAAGTAATGCCGGAAAAAATGGAAGAAAAGAGTCGGAAAGGATGATAAGAGATTCAGGATTCTTAAAGAGAAATTCAAGAAAATACTGACAAAACAAGTAATTCAGGGTTCGTTGTCTCTTCAGATATAGAGGAAAGAATTTCTTGGTTTCGAAATAACGATCTACATTTAAGAAAATACTGCAAATAATAAAATCAACAATATACTTTAACATTTATAAACTGTAAATTGAAAATATGTATCTTTACCCAGACAGTATAAAATTATGTACAAAATATCTGTAGTTAAAGGCATAAAATAGCGTAAAATATATATTTTAAGTTATCTTCTGTTTATACGTTATTTTTATAGATACAAATATTTAAGGAAATGCTCCGTTTTTATAATAAACAGTATTAACAACATTTACCGGCTTGAATGTTCGAGAAATTTTCATGGAAAATATGTTAAGCAAGCGGAATCGAACCTGTATCATACATGGAACCGTAATATAGCCTAATGTGCTATACCAGTATAGCTACACAGGAGAGTTTGGTTAGCAAGCTTGATTTTACTGTTTTTAAACTACAATTTTCCATAATTTTCCTCGAACGTCCATATCTACTCGAAGTGTAACTTAACGTAAACAAATGACGTCACACACTGCGAAATGGACAAAGTCGAACAATTATCTTAAGTTATCTTGTGTGTAGGATACACGTTCGATTCCTGTTGGAGGATGAATATTTTCTATGAAAATTTCTCGGACGTTCAGGACGGTAAATGTTGTTAATACTGTTCATTATAAATAGAGCATTTACTTAAATATTTGTATCTAAAAAAACGTATAAACGAAAACTTTATTAAAATAATTTTGTAATTTGTACCTTTCATATATATATATATATATATATATATATATATATATATATATATCAAATATGCTGTGCAGTTCAATTTATATTACAATGAATCATTCATACAAAAAGTAGATTAATAAAGTTAATGATATAAAATGGCGAAATCCCTTCGCAAACAAAATTTTAAAGGTGTATTAACCTACCAACCACTCGATGAATGTTATGATCCTTGTTTTTTAAAAATTATAAGCTGTTTAAGGTCTTTTTTTAAAAGGCAAGTATTTTCAACTGTACAGTCAGTCATCTTCAGGCATGAAAATTATTCCTTATACAGCTTATAATGGTATCATGGTAGCACAACACTGAGCTTCATGTATGATGCAATTCTCAGGTGCTGATTAAGTGCCCCCTTCAGCACCCGACGATTGCATTGCTACTGTGAGAAAAATAAATCTATATTTATTATTAATAGAAATTCTAGCTCTGCTGTTATTATATATCGAGCACTATTTTCAAAGTGCAATATTTTATATTCATATTCATATATATTCATATTCACACACACACACACACACACACACACACACACACACACACACACACACACACACACACACACACACACATATATATATATATATATATATATATAACGAGAGTGGCAGAGAAATTGATAGATATCGATATACCTACATATGTTCCCTTATATATGCGTGTATGTACACTTAAATAGAAACACCCACATATGCTTAAAGACAAAAAAAATGCCGTTTTGTAATAGGCTGAATTTTACATAGACTCGCTTCCACGTTCACCTTCTCAGTCAAATCCACTTCCTTCTGCCCCCTTCCCCATTTCCAATCTCACCAATGTTTGCATATATATATATATATATATTTTTGACTTATTCATATTACTTTTATTCATGAGCCTCTGTATGCAAAATAGGTTCCGTGCTTCCTGTCAGTTACTTTCGTTCGGTCGAATGACATAGGTGATAACCCTTTTCATAGGCTTTCTTTTTTAACTTTGTTCTCTTCGCTTATTTGGGCTTCCCCACTCTCCCTAAATTTTTATGTTTGTTTGTTTTTTGTATGTCTTTTTTTTTTTTTAAATGTTTGCCTTTCAGTATTTTTTTTTTCTCTTTCACTCTCAATTTTCTAAAATCTTTACTTTTTTTGTATCTCCATATTTGTTTAGGTTTCCTTTCTCCTTCTTTTTATTTAATTTACCTATAATCTTTCGTTTCAACTTACTTGTTATCCTCCCCTACCACCACCACCACAAGTCCTAATTTTCTAATAATACTTAAAGTCGACGTAAGTTCACGAGAATTTTCTAAACCGGTGCCCCAACAAAAAAATTAAAAAATAAAAAATCATTTTGAAACAATGTCAAAAATATCCAAACAAAAAAAAAAAAATGGAAGTAAAGTAAGAAACGGAAGTGGAGAGAAAGAAAAGCATGATGGGAAGGAGTTTCAGTAACGATACATAGAGATTTTTTTTTATATATTTTAAAACTCGTTCAAGTAAGATAGAAATAAATAAATACACAACCGAAACATAATTACGTGTATCTCGCCAATGTTTAGCGTTTTTCTCTTTCATATATTTTTTAAAGAATTGTTGAAGCGAATTGATTTGGGATAAGAACTGGTGTCATTAGTATCAAACGTAATCTCAGAGAAGCTTTCAGTGCAAAATGATTCTTCTGTTTCTTTCATTTTTTTTCCTCTTCGACGACAATTCGCCATATTGTCAAAAAATTAACATTTGTTCACAAAATAAAATCTAGTTGGATTTTTCAACAATTTTGTTCATTCGTTATTTTCTTTTCTCTGACGTGTCAGTTTTTTTTTATTCATTACATCTTTCTTATTTACTTCTTTCGCCTAAAAGAAAAGTTTAACTCTTATTTTTATATATATTTCTGCTTTAAACTTTGCCTTATTATTTAAAAACGTTTCTTTTACATAAATTGTAACTTGCACTTGAAGAAAAATTCCCTTCAGTTGAAAAGACCGCACAAATCTTGCTTCTTAAACCTAATTTATGATTTGCAATGCCAATTTCAATATTTTTTTCTCTTTTTTTACGTTTAATTTTGACGTTTAGTCAAGTTTATTATTTCTTCCATATTTTTCGGAACGATTTAGAAACAAATGAAATTTTTACTCAAGATATTCACAAATACGCTTTTAATTTAAAAAAAAAATATATATATATAAAATATATGTCGGTAGATTTCAGAATAACTTAAGCGTCTGGTTATCCATTTTATGGGGAAAATAATCTTTCTTTTTTTCAAAAGAAACTGATATTTAAATACATACATTTGTCATAGTTTGGCACAAGCCCAGATATTTGGGACCATAGTGCGATCTGAATTAATGGTAAGTTTAAACATTAATTCAATGCTTAAATGCAGCGATCAATTTTGAGTTCTTCTTATAGATACCTATCGCATCTACTCCTCCCAAGCTACTGTGATGATGGCGAAATCAGGAGCAAGCTTAAATGCCGCCCGATAGCGAGGCTTTTACGCTAGTTTATAATAAAAGGTAGAACCTTGAAAGCAACGACAATGGCTAGTATAATATATATTTTTAACCTCACATAATCTGGCAACCCTGAACCTGTGCTCAACGAAAATGGTTCCCTGCGCTTAACTTTTCTAGGGCTTTTCATTGAAAAACTTAAAATGAGCATGAAAAATTCACGGATTTGGACGATAAAAAGACCCCCCAGACTGACGTCAAAATCCTCGAAAATTTTTCATCTTTTACTAGTGAGTCGTGCCTAATTTAATTTGTCACCCCCCAAAAATAAAAATAATTGTTTGTAAGGAAAATAAGTATCTACGTATATGAAATCTTCTTTGATTTAAGTGGCAGCAGAAGAATTATCATTGAACTTATAAAAGGCGAGCTTAAACATTATTTCAATACTTAAATGCAGCGATCAATTTTGAGTTCTGTAGATTATGGATGCCTATCGCATCTACACATCCCAAGCTACTGTGATGATGGCGAAATCAGGAGAAAGCTTAAATGCCGCCCGATAGCGAGGCTTTTAAGCTAGTTTATAATAAAAGGTAGAACCTTGAAAGCAACGACAATGGCTAGTATAATATATTAATATATATTTTTAACCTCTCATAATCTGGCAACCCTGAACCTGTGCTCAACGAAAATCGTTCCTTGTGCTTAAAATTTTTAGGGCTTTTGAATGAGCTATGAATCATTGAAATCGGACCAGTGGGGAGAAGGAGATGCTTGGACACACACACACAAAAACAAAACACAAAGCACCCCCACAGTACTTTATATATATATATATATATATATATATATATATATATATATATATATATATATATATATAAATTCGCTTGGAGATGAAACAGAACTAATACTTATTAGGGTAGTCGATTTTTTTTACCGGCATATCAATCTCTATGGATTATTTAATGCTGAAATCTGAAGATTTCCTGCGTAATTTTTATGCTTTCAGTGTAGACATATGTTTTGTAGATCATAAAATGTATTGCTGGTATTTTTATACGAGAAATGTATTGCTGATTATTTAATTATATAAATGTATTTTTTATACTTTTTAGCGTTGTATTTTTGGTCATTTTACTATAAGAATGTACAGTTGATTTTTGTTTGAGTGTTCACTATTTGCCTATAACCGGGACCCTAACAGGTGCTGCCACCCAGGGTTAGGTTTGCACCTGAGAACAACAGCAATTCAGTGCTGGTTTCACGCTACTCAACACTTCCGATATCCCGATTAGAGGCCTTATTGCCGGACGTAGTTTATCATCATGCACTGGGATATATGAATTTCATATATTAAATATAATATAACAGTTATTGATCTTAATAAATTACTCAGATTTATTTCACTCGATTAATCTTTGTCTATCTATCTATCTATCTATCTATCTATCTATCTATCTATCTATCTATCTCAATTTCTATTGTATCTATCTAATATATCTATCTATGTATCTATCTCAGTTTGATCTATTAATAACAATCTAATTTTTAAAATATCTCTCTATTTATCTATCGCAATTTCTTAATATCTATCACAATGTCTTAATATCTATCTACCCATCTATCTATCGCAATGTCTTAATATCTATCTATCTAAAATTCTTAATATCTATCTATC
This sequence comes from Acanthosepion pharaonis, assembly GCA_903632075.3. Lineage (NCBI taxonomy): Eukaryota > Metazoa > Mollusca > Cephalopoda > Sepiida > Sepiidae > Acanthosepion > Acanthosepion pharaonis. The sequence goes on from CAHIKZ030005550.1 coordinate 528,341, forward strand.
TATCTATCGATCTATCTATCTATCTATCTATCTATCTAAATTTCTTAATATCTATCTATCTATCTATCTATCTATCTATCTATCTATCTATCTATCTATGTTCATATCTGTCTTTCTATAAATCCCAGTCTGTTCATCTCATTCTTTCTTTCTTTCTTTCTTTGTTACTATCTATCTATCTATCTATCTATCTATCTATCTATCTATCTATCTATCTATCTATCTATCTTCATATTTGTATATCTATCTTTCTATAAATCCCAGTCTGTTCATTTCTTTCTTTCTTTTCTTTCTTTCTTTCTTTCTTTCTTTCTTTCTTTATATATATATATATATATATATATATATATATATATATATATATATTTCAGTTTGTTTATATCTATCTCAATTATTTCAAATCTATCTATCTATCTATGGTGTGGACCTGGGAACAACAGCAATCTCCTGATCAAAGCCCATGCAGTCATATTACAACACAGATCAGTACCCGGTAATCGACACCGAAATCCGAAGTGGCATTGGGATAGCGAACGGTGCCTTTTAGAAGTTCAGCAAAGTATTAAGAGAGAGGAAAATTTAAATCGAAACAAAGGAAAGAGTATTGAACTATAGAGCATGAATGCGGGGCTGGAATGTAATTTCAAATTTCCGAGCAGGTGGAGAAGGCAAGATAGCGAGGAGGCTGATGAAGATTCTGGAGAAGATTCAAGGGCCTACTTACAGCTAGTTAGATATGCCAACGAGGAAGAGACTTTCAGATGTGTCGTTGAGAAGACGTTGTTAATTTAAGTTGAAGCTGAACGATCCGGACAAATCTGTTGGATATGAAGGAAATTGAAAAACTTGGCAAAAATATCATTCAATCTACTCAAACATTCATAAGTTCCACATTATAGCACATTTTCCCTAATACATATATATATATATATATATATATATATATATATATATATATATATGCTTCCTCGATGGCATGATGCAGGCACTCAAATCTATAGAAGAAAATATTAGTTTGCCGCCAATTGGGACCCCATCCCAAAAAGCTCTTTCTCAGATTGAAATGAAACTTAAGTTGGTTACAGTGCATTTGTGACACGGACATTTTTTTATTCAATGTAGTCGACATCAGTAAGTATACAGACAGTTATTCCGAGAGACACGAGAAGACTGAGATAGATAGATAGATAGATAGATAGATAGATAGATAGATAGATAATGTAGGGAAAGGCATAGATAGATAGATAGATAGATAGATAGATAGATAGATAGATAGATAGATAGATAGATAGATAATGTAAGGAAAGGCATAGATAGATAGATAGATAGATAGATAGATAGATAATGTAGGGAAAGGCATAGATAGATAGATAGATAGATAGATGAATAGATAGATAGATAGATAGATGATATGACTGGGATAGAATATATATATATATATATATATATATATATATATATATATATATATATATATATAAATTCATGAATCATGAATCATGAATGATATGATCCCTGTTCATAAATTGCATTTATGAACAGGGATCATATCATTCATATCTGATTTGGGGGTTGATGTATCTTATTTATATTGTTTGCGAGGATGTATTCTCGCCATTTAAATCATTAACCTCTATATTTGTTTTTTTGTATGAATGATTCATGAATTTATAAATTATAATTTGCACCTTTAATTGAAATATATATATATATATATATATATATATATATATATATATATATATATATTTCATTAAAAACGACAGACAAGGTACGACGGTTAAGCTTTTTATTTAATTTTTCTTGTGTTCTAACAAGAGCTTTCTTTTCTGGACAAAGGGTGTGTAAGAACTGTCCAAATGTTTTATATTCTTTCGGCTATACCTTTAGCCATTATCAAGGATGATTCGATTTTTACATATATAAACATATGTGGGCAGTTTCGGCTATGACATATGTATATATACGGGTGGTGTTATGTCTATACATACGCATTTGTATGTTGAAATGTTGAAATTTAAACATTGGAAGTGTGGCGGAAATGTCTCGTTTATATATGTATGAGTCCCGACGGACGACCAAGTATGTATATGTGTCTGCATACATCGATGTTTGCGTTAGTACGATGAATGACAAATCGACGAAATTTCCCCCACCACTTCCACAATAACACCAATACATGCAATCTACATAAAACCAAATTTTTTAAAAACATTAATCAGTTTGTCTGACGATCGCTAAAGCGTGAAACCCAGGGTCACAAACTCACATCTATCCAACCAAATATGTTAGCTCTATCTCTGATATTGAGCGCTTTCTAATAAGTACCGCGCATATAATATATAAATAATTATACATATATATATTTATTTATATTTATATAGACTTTTCACATATATATATATATATATATATATATATATATATATATATATATATATAATGTATATTTAGGCAGAAATTTTCATTAATGCCTGTTTCATTAAATAATATAGACAAGTTTTGTCTATTTATTTTAAGTAAGTTCCTTTCATATTGTCTGATAAGATTAATAATATTATCATTGAAAAACGAAAGAAAATCACCATATTGATACATGTTTAAATACAATCTAAGCTTTCGGCTTACATAAGCCATTATCAAAGATGACAATTACTTTTCAATATATCAACCAATACACGGACGAAACAATAATGATAGTCTGTTTTTGTTGCATGAAAAATTTCGAAACAACGACAACCTCGTGTATACGAGACGCGGAAGCGAAAATCGCGTCGCAGCTCGTGACGTCACACATGACCGCGCGAGAGTGAAAACGAGAAGTATTAAGTATGGGAAGCCGTTGGTATAAACCAATGGCTTCTGTTATCAATTATAGACATTTAAGTATATTTGTGGAAATTTCATAGTTTATTTTGTTTAGGTTAGGTTTCAACTGTTTTATGTATAAAGCTTCAAGAATTTTTAGTTTTTGTTTATTGTTTTCATGTTTAAGTATAGCTGTGTTTTCAACAATGATTTTACGGAGTTGTGTGTGCGGCCAGGCATGTTGTTTTAAATGCCTAAATATGTCAGAGTTATCATTCAAGTGTAGTGTCAAGCGTCGTGGAAGTGAGTTGTGGTGGTATCAGACAATATGAAAGGAACTTACTTAAAATAAATAGACAAAACTTGTCCATATTATTTAATGAAACATGCATTATATATATATATATATATATATATATATTATAAGTGGCGATTGTGTGTATCATTTTTTTCAGAAATTAATGCAAGATTTTAAACATTAACATAAAACGACATAGCTCAATTCAGTGTAAACATCATTGGCCAAAATGAAAACCATTAGAATCTTGAGAGTTTTACTAATAAGATACAAGTTTATTTATTTCATTAGCATAGCATTCTGTAGATCTGGAGACAACAAATTGGGAAAGTTATATTTTGGCACCGGGTCTGTTGCAGAAAAACATTTCTTTGAAAATAGTTTTTAAAATGGGAGTCAGTCGTTAAATGGTCCTGTCAGAATATTAAAGATAAGTTTTCTTTTATATTGACCTTTTACAGATATATTTTATTATATATGAATGAATATATATATATATATATATATATATATATATATATATATATATATATATATATATATAAAGTGTGGATGGTCCTGCGAAGTCTTCACCACTATAATCAAATCTCATGTGCCGGTGTCGGGCTGTCGGTTTCCTGGAAACTGATCTGCTTGACCCTCATACGTCGAATCACGACAGGAGAGTCGATTATATATATATATATATATATATATATATATATGTATGTGTGTGTGTGTGTGTGTGTGTGTGTGTGTGTGTGTGTGTGTGTGTGTGTGTGTGTGTTTTATTACTAACCCCGTCTATGAGAAGGAAAACTCCTGCAGCCTTTTAGGCATTGCCTCTTTCACTTCTGCGAGGAGAGACGGTGTAAACTCAACTTCCCCAGTGCAAATGAACTGGTAAGCCATCGCAATATTCTGCCTTGCATGTCACCATGAACCACAGTTGTGTGATGGCGGGGAGAGCTGACCACACAGGCGGCACAAAATAGGTTAACTGAATAATTTCTTCTTATTCTTCTTCTTCTTCTTCTTCTTATTATTATTATTATTATTATTGTTGTTGTTATTTTTCATCTTGCTCTTCTTTTCTTCTTCCTCTTCTTCTTCCTCTTCTGCTTATTATTATTCTTTCTTTTTCTTTTTCTTCTTCTTCTCCTTCTTCTTCTCCTTCTTCTTCTTCTTATTGTTGTTGTTATTTTTCATCTAGCTCTTCTTTTCTTCTTCCTCTTCTTTTCTTCTTCCTCTTCTTTTCTTCTTCATCTTCTGCTTATTATTATTCTCTTTCTTTTTCTTCTTCTTTTTCTTCTTCTTCTTATTATTATTGTTGTTGTTGTTGTTGTAGTTATTTTTCATCTTGCTCTTGTTTTCTTCTTCCTCCTCTATTATTATTCTCTTTCTTTTTCTTCTTTTTCTTTTTCTTCTTCTTCTTCTTCTTCTTCTTCTTCTTCTTATTATTATTATTATTATTATTATTATTATTATTGTTGTTGTTATTTTTCATCTATCTCTTCTTTTCTTCTTCCTCTTCTTTTCTTCTTCCTCTTCTTCTTCCTCTTCTGCTTATTATTATTCTCTTTCTTCTTCTTCTTCTTCTTCTTCTTATTATTATTATTATTATTATTATTATTATTATTATTATCATAATTATTATTATTCTTTTTCGAAAGAAATTGTTATTTTGAGAAAGTGAATTAAACATCCAATATTAAAAACGAATTTGTAACTTTCAAAAATTTTAATATTCAAAACTATTTTAGTTTTTCATATTTAAAAAGAATAAATGTTAATTTTTCAACTATTATCCTCATCTTCCTTGGTATAGATGTAAATATAGACTCAACATTTCGCTTTACCAATGTATGGTAATCATCACGGATCCATCAATTGGTTGATATGGGATATCTGTTAATTATTGTGTTAATTAATCCCTGGTATAATCGGCGCTTCCATGCAAGAAATTGATCTACTTAGACATCAGCGCCATCACCATAAAGAAAGCGATCAGGAAATAAGAAATTAAACTCTTGGATATGACATAAAGCCGACGACATGTTGCAAAATAAAATCCTTATACTCGCTTTAATAAAGTCAATCAGAAGACGAAACGCCTCGGCTAAGATAGGTTTTCCTTTTATCATTATTCATATTGTCCATTTCCAGTTGTATATATATATATATATATATATATATATATATATATATATATATATATATTGTAATTGGTGATTGTATATATCATGTTTTTTTTTCAGAAATTAATGCAAGATTTTAAACATTAACATAAAACGACATAGCTCAATTCAGTGAAAACATCATTGGCCAAAATGAAAACCATTAGTATCTTGAGATTTTTACTAACAAGAAACAAGTTTATTTATTTCATTAGCATAGCATTCTGTAGATCTGGAGACGACAAATTGGGAAAGTTATATTTTGGCACCTGGTCTGTTGTAGAAAACATTTTTTGAAAATAGATTTTAAAATGGGAGTCAATTGTTGAAAGGTCCTGTCAGTATCCATCAGAGGGACGAAACGCGTCGTTTTTTGAATTTGTAGATCTGATGAATTGGATCGTAATTACGATTCCAATGTAATAAATTATGACCATGGAATATTAGTGTTTAAGCCTTTTTATTATATTCTTACTCTGTCCTAGACATTGAGTTCTACCTAGATTCTATCTCTTGGATATTTATATATATATATATATATATATATATATATATATATATATATATATATATATATATATATATATATATATATATATATATATATATATATATATATATATATATATATATATATATATATATATATATATATATATATATATATATATATATATATATATATATATATATATATATATATATATATATATATATGTGTGTGTGTGTGTGTGTGTGTATTAACCACAAATATTATCTATCTATCTATTCATATATTAAGCGTTTCACCCCAAACAAAGCGGGAAGCCATTAGCTCGCAAGGGGTTACAAAGAGTTGGAGTGAGAGCAAAGAGGAGTGATAGAGGAAAGGATGAAGAGAAGGATAGGGGATAGATCAGGGCATCTGGAGACGTCGATTGACATTACATTTGAATAGTTGGAGATCATGGCTATAAGGGAAACAGGGAAAAGGGAGGGAGTTCCGCAGGCGATAGGAGCGAGACATGAAGCTATTGGTGTAGAAGAGACGGCTACATTTAACACCTTCGACAGTGAAAGAGTGGGAGCGAGATGCCAGCCTAGTAGAACGCTTAAATTCGTGAAGTCTGGGAACCAGCGAAAGCAGCTCATCGGAGCAGTTACCATAAAAGTATTTGTAAAAAAGACAGAGGGAGGCGACGGCACATCTGTGAAAGAGAGACTGCAGACGAGATGCCAGATCAGAGCCAATTAAATCACATATCCGTCTCTGGATCTTATCAAGAACCTTGAGACAAACAGAAAAGGCACCGGACCATATATAGCAGCAATACTCCATATATATATATATATATATATATATATATACTCACTCAATCACTCCTAAAATAAAATATATATATATATATATATATATATATATATATATATATATATATATATGTATATATATATATATATATACTCACTCAATCACTCCCTAGTATATATATATATATATATATATATATATATATATATATATATATATATATATATATATACTCACTCACCCTAATAGAGCCAAATGATAACACACACCCACAGCAATATACACGTTTAGACATATCATACTCACTCACTCCCGAAGAACCAAATAACACACACACACACACAGTTAACAGAGACACATCCCCTCTCCAGGAACCAATAAAACTGTCAAACTGACCAGGGGAATTCAGAGAAGCATAGATCCATCCAGCTCTTATCTCAAATAACAACTTAAAAGAGACTGTTTGACCAACACAAGGAATGTTAAAACATTCATGTTAAAAAGATAACAAAATAAAAAAAAACAAATGAAAACTACATTTTCTCCATCAAGACATTCATTTCTGTAGTTCACTGCTACCAGCAAGCAGAAATATTTCTTTTCCTGATGATGGCCATATTGGCCGAAACTAGTCGAGGAATCTAAATGAAATAATAATAATAATAATAAAAACGAAAGAATATTTATCTACAACCCAGTGTGTCCGAAGATTTTAATTTTTTAATATTTTTTATTGTTCAATATACATATATATATATATATATATATATATATGTCTGTGTGTATGTATCTGAAACCATTCAATTCTCAGTCGAAATTCGAAGACGTTTCATCATTTGGAGATACACAGCGTCTGTTATTCAAAAACACTCAAGTTGCACGTACAGTTCCTGCTCTCTCACCTTTCATTCGTCCTTCTAAAATCGTATTACCGTTGCTTTTAGGTCTTCAATAAAATTCCTGTCCATCGAGTCGACCTCAAACATCTCCTTCAGCATCATTCAGCGCCCACAGCGTCAATCGTTCCCGCCATCCTTTCGTTGTGTACAGCCGACTGCAGCACTATCTCGAGCAATTTGAAATGAATTGAATTCACATCGGCGGAATGAATTCTGTCGGCTGCGGGTGGCTCTCTAAAAGCAGTCTCGTGTTCACCGCTTTTGCCTTTGTTAGTAGGTTACGTAGCGTGACTGATCCAGTCACGGACCTTCACCAACTCTCACACCCTGCCCTTCATCACCATCGATTCCATCTCCTGGTGCTGACGAATTAAGCACTGTCAATGATCGACATGAAAAAAAACGCCAGCTCGCTCGATGTCCTTTTCCACCGTTAAGACTTGTTCGAAATCTATTGTTATTGCTTTTGTTTCCAGTAACAATTATCCCTTTTTTTTTTGTTATCGTTTTTATCTTTCCATCCATTTCTTTATCAGTAGTATTTTTATTCAAACGTTTTGCCAGATTTCTGTTATCTGAAACCTCCCCCCCCCTTTCCGCTGATATAAATCTGTATTTAGGTTAGAAACTATTAATTATAATATAGATTCTTCAAACTGATATTTAATTTTTTTTCTTTTCTCTCTCTCTGTGTACGGGTTTTTAGAAAGTTATTTCTTTTTTAAACAACCTCAAGTTTTGAAATGAAAACTTTTCAATATTTCCTCTGATTTTCAAGGAACGCTGATAGATTCTAACATTTTAGGGGTTGGGTCAGAACTCAAAGGAAAAATAATAAAAACTGAGTGATTCAGATAGCTGAGCACATACGATAATTTCTGTAAATTTATTATTACAATTATTATCATAAACTGAGATGAAGAATTAACATTATTAGACGAGAATTTATTCAATCTGTTATCCTCATCTTGGTTGTTATAGTCACAACGTTTCGGCTATTTCTAAGATGAGGAATTATCATTATTATACACTGATTTATTCAATCTGTTATCCTCATCTTGGCTGTTATAGTCACAACGTTTCGTCTATTTCTGAGATAAGGAATTATCATTATTATACACTGATTTATTCAATCTGTTATCCTCATCTTGATTGTTATAGTCACAAAGTTTCGTCTATTTCTAAGATGAGGAATTATCATTAATATACACTGATTTATTCAATCTGTTATCCTCATCTTGGTTGTTATAGTCACAACGTTTCGGCTATTTCTGAGAGGAGGAATTATCATTATTATACACTGATTTATTCAATCTGTTATCCTCATATTGGTTGTTATAGTCACAACGTTTCGTCTATTTCTGAGATGAGGGATTATCATTATTATACACTGATTTATTCAATCTGTTATCCTCATCTTAGTTTTGATAATGATTTAATTTTCGTTAATGATAAAGTTAAAAAACTGGATTGTAGACTATTCGATATTTATATAAAAGCTGAAGTTTTTAAAAAACAGTCATATAAGAAGGATACTCGTGTTGATATGCCGTAGAAAACAAATCAATCAATCAATGAAATACTGATTGGCTACACAGGCATGTCTTTTAGATTTATTTACATTTTCTGGAATAGAAATATACAGAAACCTGTGTTTACAAATTAAGTGATCATATTTCATATTGATTGTAATATAGAATTGATCACTCACTTAATATCCACATTTTTTTTATCAATTTCTGATTAGATATGAATCCTTCGCTTACCCCTCTAGCTATGGGTTAATTAGTAAGACTTGAATCACTAATTCATTATTATCCCCCTCCCCCACAATTCTTTGCGACAGTTTGATAAACCGTAGAAAACGAATTAATCAATCAAGAAAATACTGAGTAGCTACATATGCACGTGTTTTAGATTTATTTACATTCTCCGAACTATGAACATATAAAATCTACCATAGCCACAATGTGAGGGGTCAATTTATATATTGATTGTAATATAGAACTGATCCCCCTTTTTAGGTTCGCATTATAATTTCTTGTAGACATGTCTTTTAGATTTATTCACATTCTCTGGAATATAAATGTATAGAAACTACCGTGGCCAATAATTGAGGGATCAGCTTATTAATCGATTGTAATATAAAATTGATCACCCACTTTGTGTCCATATTATAATTTCTTGTTTATTTATGAAATTCTGATTCGGTATGAATTCATCTCCCCCAGCTATAGGTTAATTAGTAAAACTTGCATAAGTAAACCGTTATTATCTTCCCGCAAAATTCTTGCAATCTAAAAATATTTTACGGCGTTAAATAACCTGCAAGGGGTTGATAAACCGTGAAAAACGAATCAATCAAAAACAGTAGTTGCTTTCTTTGCCTAGTAATACCTTTGTTTATTTTAAAGAATTAATGTCCGAAAAGGTCCTCACCATCTCGTGCTGTTTTTATGCAAACCTAGGGGGGCTGTGTTTCTCTTAGATTAGTTTCCAAGTACGGCTTGAGGGCCCAGTCTGGCCTGCTATTTAACCCTTTGCTAGAGCGAGTAGAGATGGATTTACACGTTTTCCGAAGTGTATTTGGGCAAAAGTAAATATAATGAACTCTATCTCGTTTTCTTACTTGCTCTTATTTGCAAGTTCGTCGGGTGTAATTAGAAGAAATAAAAACAGTCTTCTAACAAATATTTAAATGATTCGGCTGACTTTCAAAGGATTTTTCGGCCTTGCTTTGAGGATGTGGGTCATACATTCCATTAGAAAGATTATGAGTAGCAACTTTATCCGTTTTTTTTTTTTGGTTCTTGAACGGACTTTAAAGACGGAAGCCAGAGTATGAATGTTGGTACCATTATTGAAGGCCTGAATTATGTTTTACCTTTCACCATTGCTTAGGTGGGAGTACGTATTGTGGCTGAAAACGATTTTTAACTTTTCTCTTTGTAGCTGAATAACTCAAACGTTTATTTCAGTGACTCTTACGGCAAATGGTGTCAAGATGGCTAAACATCTTAACTGAAAACCTGGAAAAAAAGAAACTCAATTAGTTTAATGTTTTTTTTATTTAGATATTAAAACTTTTGCAGGATGGACTTACGATTTGGACAATTTTGTTGTTATACACGGAATATCTATCTATCTATCTATCTATCTATCTATATATATATATATATATATATATATATATATATATATATATATTCTTACGACGAATGGTATGAAAATGGCTAAATGGTTTATCTGAAAGCCTGGAAAAAAAAGAACTCAATTAGTTTATTGTTTTTTTTTAGATATTAAAAAAATTGTGGGATGATTTGGACACTTTTGTTGTTACACCGGGTGTGCGTATGTGTGTTTGTATGTGTGCGCGTGTGTTTGTGCATGTGCATCCGTGTGCGTGTTTGTATTTGCGTGCGTGTGTGTTTGTATGTGTGCGTGTATGTTTGTGTATGTGCATGCGTGTGTATGTGTGCGCGTATTTGTATTTGCGTGTGCTTGTGTGTTTGTGCGTGTGTGCGTGTCTCTCTGTGTGTACGTGCGTGTGCTTGTGTTTGCGTATGTGTGCTTGTGTTTGCGTATGTGTGTGTGTGTGTGTAACTCTACGACTTTCTACTTGTCATACTTTTCAATATCTTTTGTAAATAAATGTCGGCTGCTTGTAACGTATTTTTAAAATCTTTACTCATAAATAATGTTTGATCTTCTTATATCTTATTTAGCAAGTCAAAAAAAAAAAATTATCTATGGCCAGGAGATCGGGTAAAATCGTGCAATTCACAAAGCTTAATAACCTGACGGGGTCAGTAATGTGTTTTTCGTTTTATTTGACTTTAGTATTTTTTTGTTGTTGTTGTTTTTTGTGTCTTCTTAACCCCTTTACCGACATAGCCACCCGAACTGTCTGCTAAATGCTTTAACTTTATCGCCGAGTTGACAAGCGGGTAGCTCAGACAAAACAGCTTAAGCACTTACCGCTTTGACCTCCGGGTATATCAAAGTTCGCAGCCGGAAAGTCTAAGGACCTTTTTTAAACAGCTAAACTGCTCACAAGCATTGGCTTCTAAAAGTCTGACCAGCGCAACACATAAACCATTGATGTGACCTTCAGGCACGCCAGCTAGAAAGCAAAGCGACAAAACAAAGAAAGGCTTAAAATTAAATTAAGTGTTTATCTTTTAATTGAAGAATTCTGTACCAATCAGTAATTAATAATAACAGACAATATATCCTCATCATAAAACAAAACAATATTAGTACCATTAGCGATATTATGATTAAAAAACACTAGCAACAATTACAGACATTGTTACTATTCTTAGTAATGCTAATGGAAATAAAGTAATTAAAATGAAGATGAAAGAAATCCTAGTGAAAAATGAAGAATGCTTGACAATGCTTGATCTAATGAAAATTGCAGATAATATTACTACTACTAATACTACTAGTGGAAATAAAGCAATTGGAATGAAGATGAAAGAAATCCTAGTGAAAAATGAAGAATGCTTGACAATGCTTGATCTAATGAAAATTGCAGATAATATTACTACTACTAATACTACTAGTGGAAATAAAGCAATTGAAATGAAGATGAAAAAATCCTAGAGAAAAATGAAGAATGCTTGACAATGCTTGATCTAATGAAAATTGCAGATAATATTACTACTATTAATACTACTAGTGGAAATAAAAGCAATTGGAATGAAGATGAAAGAAATCCTAGTGAAAAATGAAGAATGCTTGACAATGCTTGATCTAATGAAAATTGCAGATAATATTACTACTACTAATACTACTAGTGGAAATAAAGCAATTGAAATGAAGATGAAAAAATCCTAGAGAAAAAATGAAGAATGCTTGACAATGCTTGATCTAATGAAAATTGCAGATAATATTACTACTACTAATACTACTAGTGGAAATAAAGCAATTGAAATGAAGATGAAAGAAATCCTAGAGAAAAATGAAGAATGCTTGACAATGCTTGATCTAATGAAAATTGCAGATAATATTACTACTACTAATACTACTAGTGGAAATAAAGCAATTGAAATGAAGATGAAAGAAATCCTAGTGAAAAATGAAGAATGCTTGACAATGCTTGATCTAATGAAAATTGCAGATAATATTACTACTACTAATACTACTAGTGGAAATAAAGCAATTGAAATGAAGATGAAAGAAATCCTAGAGAAAAATGAAGAATGCTTGACAATGCTTGATCTAATGAAAATTGCAGATAATATTACTACTACTAATACTACTAGTGGAAATAAAGCAATTGAAATGAAGATGAAAGAAATCCTAGAGAAAAATGAAGAATGCTTGACAATGCTTGATCTAATGAAAATTGCAGATAATATTACTACTACTAATACTACTAGTGGAAATAAAGCAATTGAAATGAAGATGAAAAGAAATCCTAGAGAAAAAATGAAGAATGCTTGACAATGCTTGATCTAATGAAAATTGCAGATAATATTACTACTACTAATACTACTAGTGGAAATAAAGCAATTGAAATGAAGATGAAAAGAAATCCTAGAGAGAAAATGAAGAATGCTTGACAATGCTTGATCTAATGAAAATTGCAGATAATATTACTACTACTAATACTACTAGTGGAAATAAAGCAATTGAAATGAAGATGAAAGAAATCCTAGAGAAAAATGAAGAATGCTTGACAATGCTTGATCTAATGAAAATTGCAGATAATATTACTACTACTAATACTACTAGTGGAAATAAAGCAATTGAAATGAAGATGAAAAAAATCCCTAGAGAAAAAATGAAGAATGCTTGACAATGCTTGATCTAATGAAAATTGCAGATAATATTACTACTACTAATACTACTAGTGGAAATAAAGCAATTGAAATGAAGATGAAAGAAATCCTAGTGAAAAAAAATGAAGAATGCTTGACAATGCTTGATCAAATGAAAATTGCAGATAATATTACTACTACTAATACTACTAGTGGAAATAAAAGCAATTGGAATGAAGATGAAAAGAAATCCCTAGTGAAAAATGAAGAATGCTTGACAATGCTTGATCTAATGAAAATTGCAGATAATATTACTACTACTAATACTACTAGTGGAAATAAAAGCAATTGGAATGAAGATGAAAGAAAATCTAGTGAAAAATGAAGAATGCTTGACAATGCTTGATCTAATGAAAATTGCAGATAATATTACTACTACTAATACTACTAGTGGAAATAAAGCAATTGAAATGAAGATGAAAGAAATCCTAGAGAAAATGAAGAATGCTTGACAATGCTTGATCTAATGAAAATTGCAGATAATATTACTACTACTAATACTACTAGTGGAAATAAAGCAATTGAAATGAAGATGAAAGAAATCCTAGTGAAAAATGAAGAATGCTTGACAATGCTTGATCTAATGAAAATTGCAGATAATATTACTACTACTAATACTACTAGTGGAAATAAAGCAATTGAAATGAAGATGAAAGAAATCCTAGAGAAAAATGAAGAATGCTTGACAATGCTTGATCTAATGAAAATTGCAGATAATATTACTACTACTAATACTACTAGTGGAAATAAAGCAATTGAAATGAAGATGAAAGAAATCCTAGAGAAAAATGAAGAATGCTTGACAATGCTTGATCTAATGAAAATTGCAGATAATATTACTACTACTAATACTACTAGTGGAAATAAAGCAATTGAAATGAAGATGAAAGAAATCCCTAGAGAAAAATGAAGAATGCTTGACAATGAAAACTTGATCTAATGAAAATTGCAGATAATATTACTACTACTAATACTACTAGTGGAAATAAAGCAATTGAAATGAAGATGAAAGAAATCCTAGAGAAAAAATGAAGAATGCTTGACAATGCTTGATCTAATGAAAATTGCAGATAATATTACTACTACTAATACTACTAGTGGAAATAAAGCAATTGAAATGAAGATGAAAGAAATCCTAGTGAAAAATGAAGAATACTTGACAATGCTTGATCTAATGAAAATTGCAGATAATATTACTACTACTAATACTACTAGTGGAAATAAAGCAATTGAAATGAAGATGAAAAAAGAAATCCTAGTGAAAAATGAAGAATGCTTGACAATGCTTGATCTAATGAAAATTGCAGATAATATTACTACTACTAATACTACTAGTGGAAATAAAGCAATTGAAATGAAATGAAAGAAATCCTAGTGAAAAATGAAGAATGCTTGACAATGCTTGATCAAATTAAAATTGCAGATAATATTACTACTACTAATACTACTAGTGGAAATAAAGCAATTGAAATGAAGATGAAAGAAATCCTAGTGAAAAATGAAGAATGCTTGACAATGCTTGATCTAATGAAAATTGCAGATAATATTACTACTACTAATACTACTAGTGGAAATAAAGCAATTGAAATGAAGATGAAAGAAATCCTAGAGAAAAATGAAGAATGCTTGACAATGCTTGATCTAATGAAAATTGCAGATAATATTACTACTACTAATACTACTAGTGGAAATAAAAGCAATTGAAATGAAGATGAAAGAAATCCTAGTGAAAAAATGAAGAATACTTGACAATGCTTGATCTAATGAAAATTGCAGATAATATTACTACTACTAATACTACTAGTGGAAATAAAGCAATTGAAATGAAGATGAAAGAAATCCTAGTGAAAAATGAAGAATGCTTGACAATGCTTGATCTAATGAAAATTGCAGATAATATTACTACTACTAATACTACTAGTGGAAATAAAGCAATTGAAATGAAAATGAAAAAATCCTAGTGAAAAATGAAGAATGCTTGACAATGCTTGATCTAATGAAAATTGCAGATAATATTACTACTACTAATACTACTAGTGGAAATAAAGCAATTGAAATGAAAATGAAAAGAAACCTAGTGAAAAATGAAGAATGGTTGACAATGCTTGATCTAATGAAAATTGCAGATAATATTACTACTACTAATACTACTAGTGGAAATAAAGCAATTGAAATTGAAATGAAAATGAAAGAAAATCCTAGTGAAAAATGAAGAATGCTTGACAATGCTTGATCTAATGAAATTTGCAGATAATATTACTACTACTAATACTACTAGTGGAAATAAAGCAATTGAAATGAAGATGAAAGAAATCCTAGTGAAAAAATGAAGAATGCTTGACAATGCTTGATCTAATGAAAATTGCAGATAATATTACTACTACTAATACTACTAGTGGAAATAAAGCAATTGAAATGAAAATGAAAGAAATCCTAGTGAAAAATGAAGAATGCTTGACAATGCTTGATCTAATGAAAATTGCAGATAATATTACTACTACTAATACTACTAGTGGAAATAAAGCAATTGAAATGAAGATGAAAAAGAAATCCTAGTGAAAAATGAAGAATACTTGACAATGCTTGATCTAATGAAAATTGCAGATAATATTACTACTACTAATACTACTAGTGGAAATAAAGCAATTGAAATGAAGATGAAAGAAATCCTAGTGAAAAATGAAGAATGCTTGACAATGCTTGATCTAATGAAAATTGCAGATAATATTACTACTACTAATACTACTAGTGGAAATAAAGCAATTGAAATGAAGATGAAAGAAATCCTAGTGTAAAACGAAGAATACTTGACAATGCTTGATCTAATGAAAATTGCAGATAATATTACTACTACTAATACTACTAGTGGAAATAAAGCTAAATTGAAATGAAGATGAAAGAAATCCTAGTGAAAAATGAAGAATGCTTGACAATGCTTGATCTAATGAAAATTGCAGATAATATTACTACTACTAATACTACTAGTGGAAATAAAGCAATTGAAATGAAGATGAAAGAAATCCTAGTGAAAAATGAAGAATGCTTGACAATGCTTGATCTAATGAAAATTGCAGATAATATTACTACTACTAATACTACTAGTGGAAATAAAGCAATTGAAATGAAAATGAAAAAAATGAAAAATGAAAACTTTAGTGAAAAAATGAAGAATGCTTGACAATACTACTTAATCTAATGAAAATTGCAGATAATAAAACTACTACTAATACTACTAATTGGAAATAAACTAATTGAAATGAAAAAGCAATTGAAATCCTAGTGAAAAATGAAGAATACTTGACAATGCTTGATCTAATGAAAATTGCAGATAATATTACTACTACTAATACTACTAGTGGAAATAAAGCAATTGAAATGAAGATGAAAGAAATCCTAGTGAAAAATGAAGAATACTTGACAATGCTTGATCTAATGAAAATTGCAGATAATATTACTACTACTAATACTACTAGTGGAAATAAAGCAATTGAAATGAAGATGAAAGAAATCCTAGTGAAAAATGAAGAATGCTTGACAATGCTTGATCTAATGAAAATTGCAGATAATATTACTACTACTAATACTACTAGTGGAAATAAAGCAATTGAAATGAAAATGAAAGAAATCCTAGTGAAAAATGAAGAATGCTTGACAATGCTTGATCTAATGAAATTTGCAGATAATATTACTACTACTAATACTACTAGTGGAAATAAAGCAATTGAAATGAAGATGAAAGAAATCCTAGTGAAAAATGAAGAATGCTTGACAATGCTTGATCTAATGAAAATTGCAGATAATATTACTACTACTAATACTACTAGTAGAAATAAAGCAATTGAAATGAAAATGAAAGAAATCCTAGTGAAAAATGAAGAATGCTTGACAATGCTTGATCTAATGAAAATTGCAGATAATATTACTACTAATAATAATACTAGTGGAAATAAAGCAATTGAAATGAAGATGAAAGAAATCCTAGTGAAAAATGAAGAATACTTGACAATGCTTGATCTAATGAAAATTGCAGATAATATTACTACTACTAATACTACTAGTGGAAATAAAGCAATTGAAATGAAGATGAAAGAAATCCTAGTGAAAATGAAGAATACTTGACAATGCTTGATCTAATGAAAATTGCAGATAATATTACTACTACTAATACTACTAGTGGAAATAAAGCAATTGAAATGAAGATGAAAGAAATCCTAGTGAAAAATGAAGAATGCTTGACAATGCTTGATCTAATGAAAATTGCAGATAATATTACTACTACTAATACTACTAGTGGAAATAAAAGCAATTGAAATGAAAATGAAAAGAAATCCTAGTGAAAAATGAAGAATGCTTGACAATGCTTGATCTAATGAAATTTGCAGATAATATTACTACTACTAATACTACTAGTGGAAATAAAGCAATTGAAATGAAGATGAAAGAAATCCTAGTGAAAAATGAAGAATGCTTGACAATGCTTGATCTAATGAAAATTGCAGATAATATTACTACTACTAATACTACTAGTGGAAATAAAGCAATTGAAATGAAAATGAAAGAAATCCTAGTGAAAAATGAAGAATGCTTGACAATGCTTGATCTAATGAAAATTTACAGATAATATTACTACTACTAATACTACTAGTGGAAATAAAGCAATTGAAATGAAGATGAAAAGAAATCCTAGTGAAAAATGAAGAATACTTGACAATGCTTGATCTAATGAAAATTGCAGATAATATTACTACTACTAATACTACTAGTGGAAATAAAGCAATTGAAATGAAGATGAAAGAAATCCTAGTGAAAAAATGAAGAATGCTTGACAATGCTTGATCTAATGAAAATTGCAGATAATATTACTACTACTAATACTACTAGTGGAAATAAAGCAATTGAAATGAAAATGAAAGAAATCCTAGTGAAAAATGAAGAATGCTTGACAATGCTTGATCTAATGAAAATTGCAGATAATATTACTACTACTAATACTACTAGTGGAAATAAAGCAATTGAAAAATGAAGATGAAAGAAAATCCTAGTCTAAAAAATGAAGAATGCTTGTGAAAAATGAAGAAGCCACAATGATCTTGAAAACAATGCTTGATCTAATGAAAATTGCAGATAATATTACTACTACTAATACTACTAGTGGAAATAAAGCAATTGAAATGAAAATGAAAGAAATCCTAGTGAAAAATGAAGAATGCTTGACAATGCTTGATCTAATGAAAATTGCAGATAATATTACTACTACTAATACTACTAGTGGAAATAAAGCAATTGAAATGAAGATGAAAGAAATCCTAGTGAAAAATGAAGAATGCTTGACAATGCTTGATCTAATGAAAATTGCAGATAATATTACTACTACTAATACTACTAGTGGAAATAAAAGCAATTGAAATGAAAATGAAAAAATCCTAGTGAAAAATGAAAGAATGCTTGACAATGCTTGATCTAATGAAAATTGCAGATAATATTACTACTACTAATACTACTAGTGGAAATAAAGCAATTGAAATGAAGATGAAAGAAATCCTAGTGAAAAATGAAGAATGCTTGACAATGCTTGATCTAATGAAAATTGCAGATAATATTACTACTACTAATACTACTAGTGGAAATAAAGCAATTGAAATGAAAATGAAAGAAATCCTAGTGAAAAATGAAGAATGCTTGACAATGCTTGATCTAATGAAAATTGCAGATAATATTACTACTACTAATACTACTAGTGGAAATAAAGCAATTGAAATGAAGATGAAAGAAATCCCAGTGAAAAATGAAGAATACTTGACAATGCTTGATCTAATGAAAATTGCAGATAACATTACTACTACTAATACTACTAGTGGAAATAATGAAAAAATTGAAAATGAAGATGAAAGAAATCCTAGTGCATAATAAAAAATGAAGAATGCAATTTGACAATGTTTTTGATCTAATGAAAATTGCAGATAATATTACTACTACTAATACTACTAGTGGAAATAAAGCAATTGAAATGAAGATGAAAAGAAATCCTAGTGAAAAAATGAAGAATGCTTGACAATGCTTGATCTAATGAAAATTGCAGATAATATTACTACTACTAATACTACTAGTGGAAATAAAGCAATTGAAATTGAAATGAAAATGAAAGAAATCCTAGTGAAAATGAAGAATGCTTGACAATGCTTGATCTAATGAAAATTGCAGATAATATTACTACTACTAATACTACTAGTGGAAATAAAGCAATTGAAATGAAGATGAAAGAAACTAGTGAAAAATGAAGAATACTTGACAATGCTTGATCTAATGAAAATTGCAGATAATATTACTACTACTAATACTACTAGTGGAAATAAAGCAATTGAAATGAAGATGAAAGAAAATCCTAGTGAAAAAATGAAGAATGCTTGACAATGCTTGATCAAATTAAAATTGCAGATAATATTACTACTACTAATACTACTAGTGGAAATAAAGCAATTGAAATGAAATGAAAGAAATCCTAGTGAAAAATGAAGAATGCTTGACAATGCTTGATCTAATGAAAATTGCAGATAATATTACTACTACTAATACTACTAGTGGAAATAAAGCAATTGAAATGAAGATGAAAGAAATCCTAGTGAAAAATGAAGAATACTTGACAATGCTTGATCTAATGAAAATTGCAGATAATATTACTACTACTAATACTACTAGTGGAAATAAAATTGAAATTGAAATGAAAAATGAAAGAAATCTTAGTGATCTAAAAAAATGAAGAATGCTTGACAATGCTTGATCTAATGAAAATTGCAGATAATATTACTACTACTAATACTACTAGTGGAAATAAAGCAATTGAAATGAAAATGAAAGAAAAATCCTAGTGAAAAAAAAATGAAGAATGCTTGACAATGATTGATCTAATGAAATTTGAAAAATGAAGATAATATTACTACTACTAATACTACTAGTGGAAATAAAGCAATTGAAATGAAGATGAAAGAAATCCTAGTGAAAAATGAAGAATGCTTGACAATGCTTGATCTAATGAAAATTGCAGATAATATACTACTACTAATACTACTAGTGGAAATAAAGCAATTGAAATGAAAATGAAAGAAATCCTAGTGAAAAATGAAGAATGCTTGACAATGCTTGATCTAATGAAATTTGCAGATAATATTACTACTACTAATACTACTAGTGGAAATAAAGCAATTGAAATGAAGATGAAAGAAATCCTAGTGAAAAAATGAAGAATGCTTGACAATGCTTGATCTAATGAAAATTGCAGATAATATTACTACTACTAATACTACTAGTGGAAATAAATCAATTGAAATGAAAATGAAAGAAATCCTAGTGAAAATGAAGAATGCTTGACAATGCTTGATCTAATGAAAATTGCAGATAATATTACTACTACTAATACTACTAGTGAAAATAAAGCAATTGAAATGAAGAAAAAAAAGAAATCCTAGTGAAAAATGAAGAATGCTTGACAATGCTTGATCTAATGAAATTGCAGATAATATTACTACTACTAATACTACTAGTGGAAATAAAGCAATTGAAATGAAGATGAAAGAAATCCTAGTGAAAAATGAAGAATACTTGACAATGCTTGATCTAATGAAATTTGCAGATAATATTACTACTACTAATACTACTAGTGGAAATAAAGCAATTGAAATGAAGATGAAAGAAATCCTAGTGAAAAATGAAGAATGCTTGACAATGCTTGATCTAATGAAATTTGCAGATAATATTACTACTACTAATACTACTAGTGGAAATAAAGCAATTGAAATGAAAATGAAAGAAATCCTAGTGAAAAAAAATGATGAATGCTTGACAATGCTTGATCTAATGAAATTTGCAGATAATATTACTACTACTAATACTACTAGTGGAAATAAAGCAATTGAAATGAAGATGAAAGAAACCTAGTGAAAAATGAAGAATACTTGACAATGCTTGATCTAATGAAATTTGCAGATAATATTACTACTACTAATACTACTAGTGGAAATAAAAGCAATTGAAATGAAGATGAAAGAAATCCTAGTGAAAAAAATGAAGAATGCTTGACAATGCTTGATCTAATGAAATTTGCAGATAATATTACTACTACTAATACTACTAGTGGAAATAAAAAGCAATTGAAATGAAAATGAAAGAAATCCTAGTGAAAAATGAAGAATTCTTGACAATGCTTGATCTAATGAAATTTGCAGATAATATTACTACTACTACTAATACTACTAGTGGAAATAAAGCAATTGAAATGAAGATGAAAGAAATCCTAGTGAAAAATGAAGAATGCTTGATAATGCTTGATCTAATGAAAATTGAATTGATTACGAACAAAACTATTATAAAAATGTTTGAACCTAGTGGATATTTGTAATTACGAAAATAATATTGATAGAAATTAAGGTAGACGGAAATCACTCAAGTAAAGAGATAATTGCGTAGCATATCGGAGCAAAGAATTGACTTGCACAACGCCGGGTGATCTTGCTAGTTTCCTATAATCAATAATATTGTTAATATGCAACCGAGAATAGTAACAACATAAAACCAAGCATAGTGGCAATTTATGTATATTTGGGCATTTCTCTTGATAATGGACTAAAATTTTTCAAACCACTTCGTTTTTCTCATTCTTTCCGTGGAAAGAGGCATCTGCGATTTTTCTGTTTGCCAAAGCAAATCGACATAGGCACATTTCATTTCTGTAGGGTCTCACTTGGGGGCCATAAATCCATGCGAACATAAGCCTTTCGTGCCCGGTGCTTCTCTCAGACCGTTCTCTTTATAAAGGCCAACTCCTCCTTCTGCTCTCGATTACACACTAGCAATATCTGCATCCCATTGACAACTGCAGTCATTGCAGGTCGTAGGGTTTTCTTGCTTTGTGGAGGCTGGTAAAGGGGATGCGCAAATAGGCCAACATTGAAGCTGAAATATTTCCGAAACAAGAGACTAAACATTAAGATATATTGTCCATTGCTAAAAAATGAAAGAAACATCATCGGCCCATTCTATCGCTCCAGAAAGAACCCGACTATTTCTACCATGTTTCCTCTTTTTAAGAGTCAGATTAAACGGAAAATTCTGCCATGTATCGTAATAGACATTTTTCTCCCCGGTATATGTTGTTCTTTAATCGAATTCATCCCGTGTAAGGCAGCAAAACCAATAAGAGGTTAGTGGGCTTGAAAGAATTAGAAAACAGAAACATTATTGAGTAGAGAGGACAACAGAAGAGGAATTAAGAAGACACAAGATAACGATTGACATTGCATTGAAATTTTTGAAGATCAAAGTTGACTGGAAAGTAAGAAGAGTGAAAGAGAATTAGAAGACTTCAGTGAGGGGAAAGGACAATAAAAGAAGAGGAATTAAGAAGACAGAAGATGACGATTGACATTGCATTGAAATTTTTGAAGATCAAAGTTGACTGGAAAGTAAGAAGAGTGAAAGAGAATTAGAAGACTTTAGTGAGGGGAAAGGACAAGAAAAGAAGAGGAATTAAGAAGACAGAAGATGACGATTGATATTGCATTGAAATTTTTGAAGATCAAAGTTGATTGGAAAGTAAGAAGAGTGAAAGAGTATTAGAAGGCTTCAATGAGGGGAAAGGACAATAAAAGAAGAGGAATTAAGAAGACAGAAGATAACGATTGACATTGCATTGAAATTTTTGAAGATCAAAGTTGGATGGAAAGTAAGAAGAGTGAAAGAGAATTAGAAGGCTTCAGTGAGGGGAAAGGACAATAAAAGAAGAGGAATTAAGAAGACAGAAGATGACGATTGATATTGCATTGAAATTTTTGAAGATCAAAGTTGATTGGAAAGTAAGAAGAGTGAAAGAGTATTAGAAGACTTTAGTGAGGGGAAAGGACAATAAAAGAAGAGGAATTAAGAAGAAAGAAGATAACAATTGACATTGCATTGAAATTTTGGAAGATCAAAGTTGACTGGAAAGTAAGAAGAGTGAAAGAGAATTAGAAGACTTTAGTGAGGGGAAAGGACAAGAAAAGAAGAGGAATTAAGAAGACAGAAGAGCATGAGGAAAGGACAATAAAAGAAAGCTAAATGTTGTCTGCGAAGCAAGAAGCTTGAAGGGAGTTCCACAAGCGATAAGTGTGTGAGAAGAAGTTAGTAGCATAGAACTTACGGCATGAATTGATGAGTACTGCGCTTAAATTCATAACGTGTAATTAGCATGACCGATATTTAATTGTATAAAAATCCAAAATTTGCCACAAGGCTGAAATGGGGAATGTGGGAAAAGGTTGTTGTTCTTCCGTTTTATAATTAAACCTAACGAGTCATAGTCACTGACCCAAACATACAACAATATTCCTTGCACCAAAACAACACTTGCTTAATTACTATACTTACTACATCCACCATAATACCTCAATGTCTCCGTGAAGTCCTAACTCGTGCCCATATGTCTGTGGAAGGGAAAAGAAATATAAGTACAGTTCATTCAAACAATTATCATGGAAGTATCTATAGAAGTGACTGAAGCCGGGATGCCAGGTCATAACCAATACTATTGCGGATTCAACTTTGGATGAATGTTAGACTTATAGATGTATAAGATGGATTCTGGAGAGAAACATTGTAGATTCCTCTTTGGATTTTATTAAGAATCTCTAAATATATAGCAGGAGCACCGGACCATATGTGGCAGCAATATTCAAAGCATGGATGAATGGTAGACTTATAGATATGTAAGATAGATTCTGGAGAGAAACATTGCAGATTCCTCTTTGGATTTTATCAAGAATCTCTAAATATATAGCAGGAGCACCAGACAATATGTGGCAGCAATATTCAAAGCATTGATGAATGGTAGACATATAAATATGTAAGATAGATTCTGGAAAGAAACATTGCAGATTTCTTTTTGGATTTTATCAAGAATCTCTAAATATATAGCAGGAGCACCGGACCATATGTGGCAGCAATATTCAAAGCATTGATGAATGGTAGACATATAAATATGTAAGATAGATTCTGGAGAGAAACATTGCAGATTCCTCTTTGGATTTTTTTAAGAATCTCTAAATATATAGCAGGAACACCGGACCATATGTAGCAGCAATATTCAAAGCATGGATGAATGGTAGACTTATAAATATGTAAGATAGATTCTGTAGAGAAACATTGCAGATTCCTCTTTGGATTTTATCAAGAATCACTAAATATATAGCAGGAGCACCGGACCATATGTGGCAGCAATATTCAAGGCAATATACTTTTTGTCCAGATACTTGGTGAATACTGCCATCGCAAAAACAGATGACTCGTTGAGGGGAATTATTTTCAATAAAAAGATTTATTAAAATCACAAAGAATAGTGTCTGGTAGAACTACATTATTTCAACACAAGAGGAGTCTATCTAGAGGTAAAGAAAAAAAGTGTGGAGTCTTGCCTATTTTAATTCAATTGTCTTCTACTAAGATATTTGTGGAGGAAAATTACATTTAACATTTTGAGTCCTGCGTTCCTGAACAATTTTATTACTTCTGCCTAAGATCCTGCGACAAAATTCGCAAATATCTGCTATGTAATTTTTCAAGGTAGATATATAAATACTCACAAGTGTTTTCCCACCGTTCAACCTGTGGCTGGGCATTACGTCATTTTTCTCTACCACTGGTAAAACTGTGATCAGGGCTCAAAGTTTTAAGTTGTGCTTAATGCGATGAGCTAAATGTCACAGCCCAAAATGGAGGATACAGCTGTTACATCTTGCTTGATCGGATGGGATGAAAGACGTCTAGGGGTCAGCTAAATTCTTTTGTCTATCCCCAAAATTATGCAAGAATATGAACAAATTAGAAAATAGTATGAATTTAAGCACGGTGGCGTAATGGATAGCGGCTCGGATTGAGGAATCGGAGAGCCGAGTTCAAATTCCACTCAAATCTATTATATTCACTTACGTGCTAATACCCTTGGGAAAGGTATGAATCCTCTTCTTCACCCTCCAGCTATGGGTAA
The DNA here is from genome assembly GCA_903632075.3 of Acanthosepion pharaonis. Lineage (NCBI taxonomy): Eukaryota > Metazoa > Mollusca > Cephalopoda > Sepiida > Sepiidae > Acanthosepion > Acanthosepion pharaonis. The sequence goes on from CAHIKZ030005550.1 coordinate 553,631, forward strand.
ATAGCAGGGCAAACTGAGTTCTATAGCCTTGGATGGCAACTGGTCTATTGCAAAAAGAAATGGCAACCTAGTGCGGGAAAAAAATCTACTTCGTCAGTTATGTATCGAAAGATACATGATCGCCTAAGCGTATATCACACATGGCACATAACTGACTGGCTGACTTTTCAGTTGAATCCATTACATTTACTTACGTGCTAATACCCTTGGGAAAGCTATGACTCCTCTTCTTCTCTACCCCCAGCTATGGGTAAATAGAAGGACAGACCAGGTTCTATAGCCTTGGATTGCAACTGGTCTATTGCAAAAAGAAATGGCAACCTAGTGCGGAAAAAAATCTACCTCGTTATCCATGTATCGAAAGATACATGATCGCCTAAGCGTGATTCACGCATGGCACATAACTGACTGACTTTCCAGTCAAATCCATTGCATTCACTTACGTACTAATACCCTCGGGAAAAGTATGGCTCCTCTTCTTCTTTTAGCTATGGGTAAATTGCAGGATGATCCCGGGTTCTGTAGCCTCGTATGGCAACTGGTCTACCGCGAAAAGAAATGGCAACCTACTGCGGGAAAAACTCTGCCTCGTCAGTCATATATCGAAAGGTACATGATCACCTATCCTAAGTGTGTATCATGTATAGCACATAACTGACTGATGACTTAAGTGAAAATAAGTTAAAATTACTCCATTAAAAAGCAGTTGAATGTTTAAATGAATATTTATTTTCTGTTGCCTTTATTTTCTTTCCTTATCTTTAGGGAAATTGTCCAACATTCACTGCCATAAAAGAGGATGGATATCACATAGAAATCCTGCACTCTTTTCTTTGTTTCTAACAAAATATTTCTGTTTTTCTGATGACTTGTGCAAAAATATAAGAGTAATTAAATCTCGTTTTGTTGTCTGCTGATCGTCTTTTGTCTAACGATGAGGTAAACTTGGCTAAAATGTGGTTCTCCGGAAAATCAGGGATTTCAGGTTTGATCCATACAGGGTTTAAGTTGGTCACGCTATTCAAAAACAAAGAAAGAAAGAAGGAAATATATGAGCGTAAATTCGTGACTTTCGTATCTTTTCTGGTTGTTACTTCGTGAGGAATGGTCAGCAATTACAGTTTGTCGTCTAGCGGTTTGCGTTGTGATTCTCGGCGACAAGAAAGAAAGATTATTTACATTCTCCTGTTCTTGCCGTGTTACACTTTTTGTCCAGGTACTCAGTGAATACTGACTTCGTTGAAACAGACGACTGGACGAGGAGAAATATCTTCAATAACACAAATTCAAACAATTTTTAATTTAAAAACAACAATAAAAATTGTCCGAAGCAAAAGAAAGATGAAGAAGAAAGATGAAGAAGAAGAAACATAGGAAGAAGAAGAAAGAAGAAAAATCAAGAAGAAGAAGAAAGAAGAAAAAACAAGATGAAGAAAGAAGAAGAAAGAAGAAGAAAGAAGAAGAAGAAGAAGAAGAAGAAAGAAGAAATATCAAGAAGAAAAAACAAGATGAAGAAAGAAGAAGAAAGAAGAAGAAAGAAGAAGAAGAAGAAGAAGAAGAAGAAAGAAGAAGAAAGATCAAGAAGAAGAAAAATCAAGAAGAAGAAGAAAGAAGAAGAAGAAGAAGAAGAAGAAGAAGAAGAAGAAGAAAGAAGAAGAAAGATCAAGAAGAAACAAGATGAAGAAAGAAGAAGAAAGAAGCAGGAAGAAGAAAAAGAAAGAAGAAGAAAGATCAAGAAGAAGAAACAAGATGAAGAAAGAAGAAGAAAGAAGAAGGAAGAAGAAAGAAGAAAAAGAAAGAAGAAGAAAGATCAAGAAGAAGAAACAAGATGAAGAAAGAAGAAGAAGGAAGAAGAAAAAGAAAGAAGAAGAAAGATCAAGAAGAAGAAAGATCAAGAAGAAGAAACAAGATGAAGAAAGAAGAAGAAAGAAGAAAGAAGAAGTAAGAAGAAAAAGAAAGAAGAAGAAAGATCAAGAAAAAGAAACAAGATGAAGAAAGAAGAAAGAAGAAGGAAGAAGAAAAAGAAAGAAGAAGAAATATCAAGAAGAAGAAGCAAGATGAAGAAAGAAGAAGAAAGAAGAAGGAAGAAGAAGAAGAAAGAAGAAGAAAGAGGAGAAGAAAGAAGAAAAATCAAGAAGAAGAAACAAGATAAAGAAAGAAGAAGAAGAGAAAAGAAGAAGAAAGAAGAAGAAAGAAGAAGAAAGATCAAGAAGAAGACACAAGATGAAGAAAGAAGGAGAAAAAAGAAGAAGAAGATGAAGAAAGAAGAAGAAGAAGAAGAAGAAGAAAGAAGAAAGAAGAAAGATCAAGAAGAAACAACATGAAGAAAGAAGAAGATAGAAGAAGAGAAAAGAAGAAGAAGAAAGACCAAGAAGAAGAAACAAGATGAAGAAAGAAGAAGAAAGAAGAAGAACGAAGAAGAAGAAAGAAGAAGAAGAAAGATCAACACGAACAAGAAAGAAGAAGAAAGAAGTAGAGAAAAAAAGAAAAGAGAGAAGCAGAACTATGAAGAAAGATGATGATGATGATGATGATGATGATGATGATGAAGAAGAAGAAGAAGAAGAAGAAGAAGAAGAAACTAGACTCTCATACGTGCCTGCTTTTCTGTTCGTTTTAAACCGGTTTTTCTTATCATTGACGAATAATTCAAGCGAATAATTCCTTTAGGGTCTTAAAGGAAAAGATCTATTATCTGACTGTATAACCTGACGCTACAAGACCACAATGAGCTTTTTCAAATAACATAAACCATATCACCTTAAGACTTCCAACAGCAGTAACAAGTTAAACTGGAAGCACATGTAATTAAAAGGGAAAATAATCTTATAATCAAAATTGAGGACTTTCCACACTACCTTAAAAATGTTTTAGAAGGAAACCTTCATCATTACTAAAAATGCGATAATATTTAACAAACTTACGAAATATAATTTCTTGAAAAATTTTTATAAATCTAATTTCACGGAATCGCTAACGGCTCAGCGAATGTGTGTCGAATGTTTTCTGTATGTAAACAGTCAATCTTACCGTTATTAATGCCATTTCAGAAGACAGACATGAAGAGTTACTTGAACTACCAGAAAAACTTGAAATACAAGGGAAAGCGGTTAATTTCGGCATTAATATTAACATAAATATATATTTTTAACATTTTACATAATAAAATCTGACATAAAATAAATATATAATTAATATATAAATATACGCGGTTCGGCCTTAATGTTCCTAGGCTGGCCAAGATACACGCATGAGTTTTATTTTCAACATCGCCCCCCTTGCAGTCCACGCACCTCTTCTATCGGTGTTGCAGTCCATGGATCGCAGAAAGGAATAAGGTGTCATCCGGTTTGTAAAAAAGCGACCAAGAGCAGATATGACATCATTATAACAGCGATAATGGTTCTCAGGTAAGGTTTTTTTTTTTTTCATGTTGGGGAACAGATGATAGTCAAATCAAAAGAATAGTGGTGGGGGGGGTCCTCAACCAGTTCAAATCCAGTCAGGCTCAGCAGTTATTAAAAACAAAGACTCATAATTTCTAAAGAACTATTTTTAATCCGCCATTTTTTTAAAATGTCGGATTAAAAAAATCCATTAATTCTTCAGAAGTTGCTTTGTTTACGTTTCGGATAGCTATGGGCTTTCGAGAAAAATAACCTGAGGGTCTGCTTTCCTTATAAAGAAAAAATATAACCTTGCCTATTTGTAACGGTCTTCGTGACCGAGTGGTAAAGCAAGCCGGATCAAACGGTGGTTTTCCCTATAAAGGAGGACGCAGGTTAGATCCTTGCATGGAAATATATTTTCTTTACTAAGATTTCTCGAAATCGCAAAACCGGTAGGCATAACACATTTTCTAATAAACAAAAATGGGGCGTCTATTTCAAATAAGAAGTACCTCCTTTAATGACGTTTGAAATAATAAATAATGCATATAGAGAGATTGAAAGACCGATGGATCGTAAGTAGGAAATAACTTTACCTACTTATGCCTTTTCACATGGAATTGTTTATATAATTATTAATAACCCACTGGCGAGAATTTTTCTTCACCGAAGAAATGCTATCGGAAATTTTTAAATTATTTATGTTAAAAAAAAAAAAAAAAAGACAGGCAATAGAAAAATTCCAAGCGCATTTACTTGGAAATAAAGAATTTTGCTTTAGGGAGAGTGTCTAAAAATGAAGAATATTTTCTTTGTTACAAAATAACAGCAGGTCTAGCTAGATGAGTGAACGGGGAGTGGGCCGTCCGGAGGGCCGCAACTCCAGTGGATAGCCTGTCCCCAAAAAGCTTACGGCCCAAACACTAAAGTTTCTGGTTATAAATAACAATAAGATAACCTTTCTGCTTAGAATTTTCATTGATTTTCCACTGATTTTTTTCTTTCGAAATAGATCATGTCCACAGAATGTGAAAGCCAGGCTTTTGTTCGGACAAGAACAAGTGGGCAACGTGAAAGGAAAATAGGAACGTTGTTTTTTAGTGAAACTTCACTGAACACAAGCCTCATGAGTCCCTCAAAGCAGAGAGATACTGAATGAGGAATGGCCGTAAGAGGTCATGAGGACATGAAAACATTTATCAGTGTGCCAGCACCGCTAGCGAAAGTGACGCAAGGTTCAGATTTAATGTCGATACCATAAAAAATATTCTCAAGGACTTCCCATTTTTTTTCCTGAACGCAGCCCCCCTCCTGCAGAAGAGTTTTTGTCTGGGGATCTTCAGCTGATATTATATTGTAAATCAATAATATTAATACATCCTATACAGGGTGTCTCAAAGAATGTACTCACACTTTAACTGTCTCTAACATGCTTTTTTTTTTTTGCTTTTTATGCAGGTGTAATTAATTAATCACAGCCTGGCAGGGAAACAACTTAGTTTGGAAGAGAGGAATTTTGTCCTGAAATGTTACTGGAAGACCGAAAACGCCATTGAAGTGCAAAGACGATTCAGAAGGGAATTCGCAAAAACCGCCACCAATGCACCGGACCATTACTCGCATCAGAGACAAATTGGAAGCAGATGGAATCGTCCAGAACATCAACAAGAAACGTTCTGGACGACCACGGACATCCACGAGCCCTGGAAAAGAAGAGAAGGTGCAGGAAACATTCCATCGATCACCACAGAAATCACTTCGACAAACTGGTCGGGAAACCCACATCTCAAAAGATAGCGTTTATCGTATCATGAAGCGTCTGCACTGGAAATGCTATATTCCAACACTAATCCATGCTCTCAATGAAGACGATCCTGACCAGAGAGTTCAATTCTGTGAATGGTACCTGGAAAAATGTGCAGATGCAGGGTTTCCACACAAAATTGTGTGGAGCGATGAGGCAACCTTTAAATTAAATGGCTTTATTAATCGCCATAATTGCACGTACTAGGGTCCTATAAATCCTCATGTAACACTTGAACACCATGTAAACTTACCAGAAGTAACAGTCCGGTGTGAGATATCCGCATTGGGCATCATAGGACCGTTTTTGTTTAACGGAACTGTCACTGAGGAGAGTTACCTCAACTTGCTTCAAGAGTTTGTCGGTCCACAATTTTCAGAGATGTTTGGTGATGACGGCGAGATTTACTTTCAGCAAGATGGAGCACCTCCCCACTACCATCGCGATGTACGAGCTCACTTCGATGCAGCTTTTCCAGACACATGGATTGGACGAAGGGGTACCGTTGAATACCCTGCGCGTTCCCCAGACCTCACGCCCATGGACTTCTTTTTGTGGGGATAAGACAATGTTTATCGCCCCAAACCAAGAACAATTGATGCATTGAAATTGGAAATTGAAAGACAATGTCGCGATATTCCTAAATGTTTCGTGTCGTTTGCGAATCCCTTGGTGCGCGTTATCAGCCTTGTCTGGACAATAATGGTCATCAATTTGAAAATTTGCGAACATGATTCTTCAATTGCATTTTTCTTCTGTATTCGAAGCTATTCCATTTTCACTCTATGTTCATAAATAAAGGTTTTCTCGCCATTCAAACTGTAAGTACATTTTTGAGACACCCTGTATATAAACGAAAATCAGTGTCTATCGAGCAGTCATTCTCACCATACTTATTTGTGGGTCAAAACCGTGGAAGCTATACAAGACATACATCAAGCAATTTGATACTTTTCAGAAACGCTATCTTCGTCCAATATGCTGTTATACACGGCAGGACAAAATCTTTATCCTTGATCTTTTCATCAAATATGGCATCAGTGGTATTGAATCGTTTCTGATGCAAACACAGTACAGATTTGCTAGTATTGTCATCAGAATGTGCGATGATCGGATCCCGAATATCCTCATGTATAGTCAACTTTTTCACAGACGGTCCTTGGTTGAGCTTCAAGGATAAACACAAATACAATTTAAATGCTGCAAACTTCGCTATAAAGGAGTCCGAACATGCTGTTGAAAACTGAGCAAACTGGAGAAACGCCGACTACCGAGGTATAACTAACTTTGAAAATAATCGTCTCCACCATCTGAGAGAATTAAGAATTAACACTAAATCTTGGGCTAATACATCAGTTCATATGAGTGTCAACCCTTCAGGGTGTCCGTCATGTGGACTTCTTTGCAAATTCCGTGAAGTATTGTTACTTCAAACGAGATATAAACATAAAAGACTGAACAGAAAGACACTCATACGTTGAAAACGACGGGGAGATTCATTATATTATATATATATATATATATATATATATATATATATATATATATATATATATATATGTAAGCAAATATATGGATATAGATCCGACAGTATGAAAAAAATATATACGGAAAAAACAAACAAAAATCCTTATATACAATTATGCTGTTAAAAGATTTTATTCCAATTATCAAGTAATATTCAGTAACTTTGTATCGAGCACTTTTTAAAATTATATATATATATATATATATATATATATATATATATATATATATATATATATATAGTCATCAGTCACATTCAATTTAATTTAATTTACGTTTATTATTTTATTTCCCGGATTAAACTTGATAAGACTGGGACGAAACTGGTTGTTTTTAGCGATTAAAATTTACCTTAAAATGCCTTGTAAGTTATGATTATTCCTTGCTATTATTAGATGTTGAACAACAAAAATTTGATTAAATATATATATATATATATATATATATATATATATATATATATTAAAATATATATATATATATATTAAACATATATATCTTAAAAACAAATATATATATATATATAAATATATATATATATATATATATATATATATATATGTTTAATATGGGTACAAAATTGTCACTTAGCTGATTGTTGTTACCTTCAGAAATCCGACTCCAGAGTTTCTTGGACGGGGCTTCCCATCGACTCTTCAGCGGATAAGAGCTTATGTAAATCGTCGACCGGGCAGGGATTGGGAGAGATAACAAAAAGTCAAGTTTACTATTTACATTATTTACATTGATCGGACTGTTGTCCTCATCTTCACAACATTTCGGCCATTGGACTCTCCGGCCTTCTTCAGTATCTGTCTATATTTCTGATATGAGGTATTGCAATTATTTGCACTATTTACATTGTTCGGACTGTTGTCCTCATCTTTATTGCCATGTTCATGGCCCGGTGGATAAAAACGTCCAACCAATGACTTGACCCAAAGAGCTGAGTTCAATACCTCGATACGGCAGTGGTGAAGAAAAACTTGGAGAGTTGAGTTAAAGGGAGATAACTAAGACACTGGGAGAGGCATGGCACTTGGAAATAGAACATTCTACTGCAGTGAATGGAATAAATAGTTCAGTTCGAAATTTCAATAACCGGAAGAAGGCCGGAGCGTACAACGGCTGAAACGTCGTGAAAATTATAATAAAAATGAGGATAACAGTACAAACAAAATAAATGGAGTAAATAATTACAATACATCATCTCAGAAATATAGACAGATCCTGCCGGAGTGTACAACGCCGTGAACTTGACAATAAAGGTGAAGCCAACATTCCAAACAATGTAAATAATGTAAATAATTACAATGCTTCATCTCAGAAATATAGACAGATCCTGAAGAAGCCCGGAGCTTGCAACGGCCGAAATGTCCTGAACATGACAAGAAAGATGAGGACAACAGCTGGAACAACGTAAATAATTTAAATAATTACAATACCTCGTCTCAGAAATATAGACAGATACAAATTTTAGTGATAGTTACAAACAGCAGAAGGTCGTGGAGAGCCATGATCGTTCACGTCCTGGAGAATAGAAGAAGAAGATGTGGTGCTATATTGAATTTTAATGTGCTTATGTTAAGTCTTTGGAATAATTTTCTTTCAACTATGATTATTTATTTTTGTCCTATTTTTTTCACATCCTTCATCCCTTTCATTCTGACTCTATATACCCGTTCATTTCCTTCTGTTTTCTCGTCGGAACCACGTCTTCTTTCATTCTATCAGTGCCGTACCGTTGGTTAAGTATTGTCACTTGCCGACGTCTTTCTAGGTATTGTCTTGACGATTTGCTTGAGACTAAGACGTGACAAGAGACATGTTGAATCATCCTAACCCGGGGAAGAAAATAAACAAACTTTGCGAAGACCAACGCGAGCCGGAAGTAAAAACTGAAACACTTCTTCAAATACGATTTCGCCTCCACACTTTGGATTTATTTTATTTTTTGTTGATAGCGTTTTAATCACGTGCGTTTTTAGAAGTCTGGGGGCCTGTTTAGGTTGGTTGGGGTAAGATGGAGAGTGAGAGAGGGTAAAAATGCCCCTGGTCAGCGACAGCTACAAAAAGAGAGAGGGAAAAGAAGAAAAAAAAGGGAGTGATGGTAAGAGTGAACGAATATGCTTCAAGGTAAAAGAAAAAGACAAAAGAGAGAAACAATTTTGCCTGAATGTAAGAGAGGAAGAAAGAAAGGGAAAGAAAGAAAGGGAAAGAAAGAGAGAGACTGATTAGGAGTGAAGAATTTTATCGGAAAGAGAGAGAGAGAAAGGAAGACCGAATATAAGAATGTACGAATGCGCAAGTAACAGAGAGGGAGGAGAGAGAGAAAGAGAAGAGGTAAGAGGTGCTTCAAGGTAAGAAAAAAGAGAAAGCAAAGTAGAGAAAGAGAGAGAGAGAGAGAGACTGAAGTATTTTATCTGCAAGAGAAAAAAGAGAGAGAGGCGGTAAGAGTGAATTAATTTGCCTGAGAGGGGGAAAGAAAAAGGAAAAAAGAGACTGAACGTGAAGTATTTTATCTGCAAATGGCAAAGAAAGAGAGAGGGGGGAGAGAAAGGGAAGATAAGAATAAAAGAATGTTTAAGCAAGTAAGCGAGAGAGGGAGAGAGAGAGGGAGGGAGAAAGAGAGAAAGAATAAAAGAATATGTAAGCAAGTAAGGAGAGAGAGAGAGAGGGAGGGAGAAAGAGAGAAAGAATAAAAGAATGTGTAAGCAAGTAAGCGAGAGAGGGAGGGAGGGAGAAAGAGAGAAAGAATAAAAGAATATGTAAGCAAGGGAGGAGAGAGAGGAGGAGAAAGAGAGAAAGAATAAAAGAATGTGTAAGCAAGTAAGCGAGAGAGGGAGGGGGGAGAAAGAAAGAAAGAAAGAATAAAAGAATGTGTAATCAAGTAAGCGAGAGAGGGAGGGAGAAAGAGAGAAAAAAATAAAAGAATGTGTAAGCAAGTAAGCGAGAGAGGGAGGAAGGGAGAAAGAATGAGAAAAGATAAGAATAAAAGAATTTTGTAAGCAAATAAAGGAGAGAGAAGAGAAGGACAGAGAGAGAGAGAGAGAGAGAGAGTGAAGAGCTAAGAGAGAATGCATGTACTTGCAGTTAAGAGAGAGAGAGGGAGAGAATGAAACGCATAGAAACAAAAAGAAAAAATGGAGGATTTTAATATGGAACCCAAATGTCTGTATGTGTTTAGCGATAAACTTTGTCTCATTCTCTCGGCTTTACCGTTGGCATGCCGCAAACATCAGGCAATATCTGTGTCTCTTTCCATTTTTAGAGCAATGCTATGTAAAAATGTGCGTAGCCTAGCGGTTATCGACTCAGAATTGGCGTGTCGTTTTTGAATATGTCTTTCACTCAAATAACTTGAGAAAGAAATAAATCACTCCAGTATTCGTAATAAATGTCAAAGTTAATCTTTTTTTTCTTTTACGTTTTGGATTTTTTTTAACATCTAGATGCATTATTATTCTTGCGTTTTCGACGAGTAGGTTGCATATAGAAGTTGGTATAATTTCCTATAGATTTAAATGCGTCCTTCTCGATCTATGGTCCGTGGGATGTAAAGTCAGCCGTCTTGATAAACTAATACCGATATGTCAAATCCAATTATTGCTGCATTCTGCAAATAACACACTATTTGCAATTACACAAGCAACTTTCTTGAAAGTCGTAGATAGATTAACCAAAAACGCTCGGAAAGAAACAATCATTTGGAGAACTGTACCATACACTATCACCAAGAAAAGAAATCTCTTGTTCTCACACAAGAAAAGTACAAGAAAAACTTGGCAAGCTAATTGGCAAATTTTCTGTCATTTTACTGAAACACACACACACATATATATATATATATATATATATATATATATATATATATACATATATATATATATATATATATATATATATATATATATACATATATATATATATACATGAATTATTCACACAAAACTAATGCAAAGGTTAATGATTTAAATGGCGAGACATCCATCATCGCAAACAATTCAAATAGTATACAAAAACCTCCAGATCCGTTATGAATGAATTGATCCTTGTTTATATAAATTTCTGCCGTATTAGTTGTTATTTTTACTACAAGCTTTCGTCTGTTCCTACAGACATCTTCAGGTATAGAATAGATGTTGTTTTTTTGTTTTTTTCTCTTAGTAATAAGAGGACAACGAAAATATATGTGTTGTTGTATCCGAAAATGCTATTGAAAAAGAGTTATTGGTTTTGGAACGCGCCAAAGCAACGCTGAGTTTGATTTTGAATTTTTAAAGTGTTTGCGTTTATACCAAATATGGTGATGAACAAAATTTTTTTACTGTTAAATTTTTCTGTCAAAGTGGCATGAACTATATTGTTCAATAATTACAGTAATGTCGCACTTATTATCTAAAAGTCGCACTTATTATCTAAAAGTCGCACTTGGATCAGTTATTTAAATTACAATAAACGTGCAATCAATTTACAAATACATGAATTATTCACACAAAACTATTACTATATATATATATATATATATATATATATATATATATATATATATATATATATGATATATGAATATATATATATATATATATATATATATATATATATATATATATATATAAAATAAACGTGCAATCAATTTACAAATACATGAATTATTCACAAAACTAATGCAAAGTTTAATGATTTAAATGGCGAGACATCCATCATCGCAAACAATTCAAATAGTATACAAAAACCTCCAAATCCGTTATGAATGAATTGATCCTATGTTTATATATATATATATATATATATATATATATATATATATATATATATAGGGAGAGATTATAGATTTTCCAACGAGAGAAAAGTCAATATTTTAAAGAGAGAAGAAGCCAAAAACGTTTTTAATTGTAATGTGGTGGATTTTTTATAATATGTTATACTTTACTTTCTATATTTTTTGCTACACGGGTATCGGGTCTTGTAACCTTCATCTGGCGAACAATGGTTATTTCCACAAATTATGCAAAGGAATTATTTTTTTCTTATGCTAAATCATTTAATCATTGCAATCCAAACTGGCGGAAAAATGTTTCCTTTCCTTAAATAGTAATAAAACAAATGGGATCGCTCAGAGAAAGGGGAAGGAAGGAAGGAAGGAAGGAAGGAAGGAAGGAAGGAAGAAGGAAGGAAGGAAGGAGGTATATGTTCTTATTTTTTATATCCTCTGTATTTCTTCAGCCTTTCTTCCATTCTGGTGTTGTATGTGTCAGTTTTTGCTAATATATATATATATATATATATATATATATATATATATATATATTTGTTGGTTGATAACGTGAGTTTGTGACCCTGTGTTTCACAAACACAGGTCACAAACTCACATCAATCCAACCAAACATGTTAGCTCTATCTCTAATATTGAGCGCTTTCTAATAAGTACCGCAATTATAATATATAATAATAAATATATATATATATATATATATATATATATATATTCACACACTTTTCACACAAATATATATATATATATATATATATATATATATATATATATATATATATATGATAAAAAGGCTTAAACACTAATATTCCATGGTCATAATTTATTCCATTGGAATCGTAAATACGATCCAATTCATCAGACCTACAAATTCAAAAAAACTCTGGAAATAAAAACAGAATTTAGAGAGTGTGTAAGTATGAGGAGGAGGGAGATTAAACCTTAACAGGGAGAATTTTAGGAGAGATGGGTGGAAGGGGTTTAAGTAAGAGAAAAAAATGAATGTTGACTGATGTCTAATGCATAAAGATACATTTTAATTAATATTAAAGCCGACAAATCCAAAAACTTCTATAAAATTAATATTAAAGCCGCCATAATATTATCTATATATATATATATATATATATATATATATATATATATATGCATGTATGTATGTATGTATATTTGTATACTGCTTCTCCATACATATATATTGTTTCATTACAAGGAAATAGTATATACCAATATCTATCGATCTATCTATCTATCTATCTATCTATCTATCTGTATACTCTTTGTAAGGTGTGTAGAATTCGTGTGTGTGTGCGTGTGATCCGTCTAGTGTGTTTGTTTTTGTCAGTATGTGTGTTTTATATTCGTTCTGCATACATATATATTGCATTATCAAAAATAAATCTATACATTAACTACATGTATTTTGAAGTTTATTCATGTATTTGTAGGGAAGAGTAATTCTCTGTTTCATATATTGGCATAATCTTAAATTTACCTTTGCTGTATTTGTGGATGTGTTGTAACACAAATAGTTTTCTGTGGTTTGATAATTTAATGTTGCTTTTGTGTAAGGAAAATCAGTTGTTTAGTACTTGAATGATACCTATATAGGATTTGTTGCATTCTGTGCACCTAAGTGCATGAATCCCAATATTCTGTGGGGTTTTCAAAAGTGTAGGTGTTTACTTCTATAATGATATCACAAAACTCACATATTTTCTTGTTGCATTTTCTGAGCCCTTGTATTATGGTGTTGATTAAATTTGGATGACGTTAATATGTGTCTTAGACTTTTTGATTGGCCTTTGCTTTTAAATATTTGATTGTCTTTCATTTTATTATTTTTTATTAAGCAGGTCTAGATTTCTTGTAATTTCTGTAAATAGTTCTGGATTATTCTTGTTCTATGTTGAGTAATATGAATGAAATTATCGTTGGTGTGTTTCTTTGCGTTTCGTAATTGGTCTAAAGGTATTTTCCTGCTAGTTCAAAACTTTTATTTATTAGTGGTGTGGGATAGCCTAGTTTTTGTGAGTTTTATGTTATTCTTCATGGCTGGTTTCTCGGGGGTGTTTGTCGGTCACTATAGTGCAAATTGTACGTGCTAGGGAATAGGGGGTGGTTTTTAGACAGCTTTTTAGGTGAAGGTTCTTGAAATGAAGACATTGTTGGGTGTGTGTAAGTCTTTATTCGATATCTCTAGTTATTTCTATTTCTGATGAGTATATTTAAAAATGGCAGTTCGTTAGCATTATGATCTTATATATATATATATATATATATATATATATATATATATATATATATATATATATATTCGCTTAGCACCATTAAATCCTAAGAATGGCCCTAGCTATAACCCGAGTTTCTCGCATA
>CAHIKZ030005550.1:580000-582500 GCA_903632075.3 Acanthosepion pharaonis
GTACATGTTCCAAGAACCAAAGTAAAAAGTTATTTTCTTTCTTTCTTTTTATCAGTTTGTGGACCTCCCTGTCTTCTTTTCTCTGTCAAGACGCTGAACTTATCTACAGACATTCTCCCGGATTGTCTGTCACTGTTGGAATTAAACAGAACATCTTCATATATTGTTGAATTTTGGAAATACACCAGTAGGGGGGGTTCTTTTAGTTTTCGCCTACAAGCCAAACCTCGAACTCCACATTCAAAGTCTGTGTGATAGACACGTGATGCAGAGTCGATAATGTTCTCCTATCGATGCCTCTTTACCAATAATCTAACTCGATGAAAGCATTAGCTGCAACACGAAGAATCCAGCTGCTTTCCTAAATTCTAAACGAATTGTCTCTTTGCGTAGACATGACGTAAATTGTGCCAAGACCATGATTTACACCGGACAGACTGATACGTACACACACACACATATATATATATATATATATATATATATATATATATATATATATATTATATTTATATATATTTTATAAATGATTATAATAAAGACATATTGAAATATATATATATATATATATATATATATATATATATATATATATATATATATCGGTAGTGAAACGTTTGGTAATCCGTATGGATAATTCCAAGGAGGATGTAATCCAGAGAGCTCAATGTCAAACCAGAGCAAATATTAATATACTTAAAAAACAAACAACTTTAAGGGTCCATTGATTTATTTTAGGAGGGAGAAGTTTTTCCTGGTTCCTCAATCACATTTCCAAGCATAAAAAATAGTTTTAAATTTACGTATTATTTTTTACACTTGTTATACTTGGAAACTTGAGATGAGGAACCAGGAAAAAGACTACCATCCTGGGGAAATAAAATATAATCAATAGACCCTTAAGTTTGTCTGTTGTCTAAGTAATATATATATATATATATATATATATATATATATCACGACATTCACTTCTGTTATTCACTGCTACCAGCAAGCTTAAACTTTTTTTCTCCTGATGATGACCATGTTGGCCGAAACTAGTCGAGCAATCTAAATGAAATAATAATAAAAACGAAAGAATATTAATAGACAACGCAGTGTCTCTGAAGATTTTATTTTTTTTATATTTTTTATTGTTCAATATATATATATATATATATATATATATATATATATATAAAAGAAAAGCATCGATGGGGATCAACGGAAAACTTGCCAAATCCTAAGCACTTGTCTAGATAAAGTATCGACCAAAACGACAATACTGAAAAGCCATAAAGAAAATTCCCCTTCAGGCAATCCTGCTTATTCAATAAACTGATTAAAACTAATTGTCATAGACCAAGCAAAACAGTTTAACAACGTTAAATCCCATGAAAGATGGCCCTAGTCGTAACCCGAGTTTCAAGTCGTCTTAAGATGGCGTATGCGAGAAACACTGGTTATGGTTAGGGCCATCCTTTCATAGAATTTAACGGTGCTAAGATAATATATATATATATATATATATATATATATATATATATATATATAATCATAATGTTAACGAACTGCCGTTTTTAAATATACTCATCAGAAATAGAAATAACTAGAGATATCTAATAAAGACTTACAGACACCCAACAATATCTTCATGACAAGAACCTTCACCTAAAAAGCTGTCTGAAAACCACCCCCTATTCCCTAGCACGTACAATTTGCACTATAGTGACCGACAAACACCCCCGAAAAACCAGCCATGAAGAATAACATAAAACTCTCAAAAACGAGGCTATCCCACACCACTAATAAATAAAGGTTTTGAACTAGCAGGAAAATACCTTTAGACCAATTACGAAAGGCAAAGAAACACACCAACGATAATTTCTTTCATATTACTCAACATAGAACAAGAATAATCCAGAACTATTTACAGAAATTACAAGAAATCTAGACCTGCTTAATAAAAAATGATAAAATGAAAGACAACCAAAATATTTAAAAACAAACGCCAATCAAAAAGTCTAAGACACATATTAACGTCATCCAAATTTAATCAACACAATACAAGGGCTCAGAAAATGCAACAAGAAAATATGTGAGTTTTGTGATATCATTATAGAAGTAAACACCTACACTTTTGAAAACCCCACAGAATATTGGGATTCATGCACTTAGGTGCACAGAATGCAACAAATCCTATATAGGTATCATTCAAGTACTAAACAACTGATTTTCCCTACACAAAAGCAACATTAAATTATCAAACCACAGAAAACTATTTGTGTTACAACACATCCACAAATACAGCAAAGGTAAATTTAAGATTATGCCAATATATGAAACAGAGAATTACTCTTCCCTACAAATACATGAATAAACTTCAAAATACATGTAGTTAATGTATAGATTTATTTTTTATAATGCAAACTATATATAAGCAGAACGAATATAAAACACACATACTGACAAAAACAAATACACTAGACGGATCACACGCACACACACACACACGAATCCT
>CAHIKZ030005550.1:587500-680000 GCA_903632075.3 Acanthosepion pharaonis
CATATAAACCATACAGAAAACCTAACGATAAACCACTCTACATACACACATCTTCCAACCATCCGCCTTCTATAATCAAACAGATACCAAAAATCGATTAACCGCAGGCTCTCGACAATTCCTCCAATGAATCCCTATTTAATAAAGCTAAAAAGACTGAAAACGGCCCTAAAAGATAGCGGATTCTCAGCAATACTCACATACTCACCACAGAATACAAAAAAAAGACCAACAGGAGAAGAAATATCATATGGTTCAACCCACCGTACAGCAAGAACGTAAAAACAAACGTAGAAAAATATTCTTCAAACTCTTACAAACACTTCCCCAGAATCAAGCACCTTACAAAGATATTCAACAAAAATACAGTAAAATCAGCTACAGCTGCACCGAGAGCATGGCACAAATAATAAAAGCACAATAGGAAAATTATCAACAAACCACGAACGAACAAATTAAACCCGTGCAACTGCAGAATAAAGAACGAATGTCCTTAAACGGAAATTGTTCACAAAAACAACGTAATACCAAGCCACACGATAAAATCACCAGATAACGAAGAAAAAGTATACATAGGAGTAACTGAAGGACCCTGGAAACAAAGAAATTATACACACAAAACATCGTTTACAAATAGTAAATATACGAACAGTACTATGCTTTCTAAGTATATCTGGGAAATAAAAAACAAAACGCACATCACACCAAAAATATCTTGAAGATAAGGAAAAGTCATCAGCCTACAACAACCAATCAAAAACTTGCAAACTTTGCTTGGAGGAAAAAATAGCTATCATTACTTTCCCCGACCAAAATAAATTATTAAATAAAAGATCCGAGCTCATCTCAAATGCAGGCATGAAAATAAATTTTACTACGTAACCTAAAAAAAAAATGAAAACGGAAAAAATAAAATAAAAACAAATACAATAATAATAATAATAATAATAATAATAAAAAAAAATAAAATAAATAAATAAATAAAATAAATAAATAAGTACTATATTTGCTTAAAAACCGAAAACCAAAAGAGAAAATATAAAATAAATTGACCTAAATTCATCCAAGTAAATAAATAGGCAAACCAATCCCAAATTAAAAAACTGTTCCCGCCAAAAAAAATAATAGTTAGAATGAACTACAACAACCAACCCCAAAATTGAAACAAATAGCTTTAATTAAATTCTCAAACCAAAACAAAACTATTAAATACGTGATATAAACAAATTTTTACTACGTTAATAAATAAATAAATAAAATAAGAAACAAAAAAATAAATAAATAAATAAAATAAAATAAAAAATAAATAAAAACGAGCAATATAACTTTTGACCCAAATAAATGAACAAAGCGACTTCCGGTAAAATAACCGCCATAATAGAATACCCACAATGCAACCACTAACCCGTATATATATAATAGTACGAGAAAATAACAGCAACACGTGGCCTGACGATTGCATATAGCATGAAACAGACTGTCGCCCCCTAAGTGTTGACTTTATGTTCACTTTTATATTTACACACGCTCTATCTCTGATATTGAGCACTTTATCCCATAAATATAGCACACCTTAAGACTATATTTCTTTATATATATATATATATATATGTATGACCAGCTTCAAAACAAAACAAGGTTCTTTTTGCATCTTAAAGCACACCCCCTCGTTCAGTCATAACTACTTAGTTTCATATACGGAAAGTAAACAAAGCAATTTCTAAAAATTAATGGATTTTTATTAATTAATCCGATATATATATTTATTACTTTAGACGTTATTTTTACTTTCCGTGTATATCTGATTAATTGAGTAAATTTTTATTTCATTCTCAAGTTCTTGTTCCTATATATATATATATATATATATATATATATATATATATGTTTGTATGTATGTATATATGACGTTAGGTAAATGAGATAACTAGTTATTAGAGATCGAATACGCGCGTGCTGGCGTGCATACACGGATAAGCAAATAGAAAAATTACCAAATTTAGCCAAGAGATGTAAACATAATAATGATCAATATTTATAGACAGAGCTAAGAAATATATATATATATATATATATATATATATATATATATATATATATATGCATGCAATATATATATATATATATATATATATATATATATATATATATATACAAACAGAGAAATATATATATATATATATATATATATGCAAATTATATACTTGGGTATATATATATATATATATATATATATATATATATATATATATATATATATATATATATATATATTTATTTCTTCTGTCTGTCATATTGAGCTGATGTTGAATATAAAATATTTTATATTCAACATCATCACTTGATAAGACACCGAGGGTGTTAAAACAAAATGGCTATTTTTGTCGTGATTTTATAACATATTTATATTATAATTTTTTTTAAAAATTTATTTATATATATATATATATATATATATATATATATATATATATATATATATATATTAATAAATGCACATATAATTACATTTGGTGTGTGATTTAAGTTTCGTTATTAGCCAACTCATCGGGCAAATTAAACAATAAGCAAAATCTCGTGCCCGATGAGTTGAGAAACCAACTAAGTGGACTCGCTCACAAAACTTAACCTCTTTTTCGAAAGTAATTCATAATTGATACAATAATTGTTAAAAAAAAAAATTAAAAACACGCTACCGTCCCTATCTAAATGATTGTATTTCTCTGTATCCTTTGTAACAAAAATTATGAATGTATGTGCTTTTAAAACTCAGTAAATTTTAAAATAATTTTTTCCGAATTTCGCCTGAAGATGAATGAGAACTAATGCTTTTGATTTAATTATATAAACGAATTTGAAGTTTTTAGTTTCTGCTTTTGAAACATGGTAATTCCTGTGTAGCGATGAAACCATATTTTTAAATCAGATAATTTATAATATTTATGCTCTGTAAATTTACATTTACATTGTGCACTGTTTTGTAAAAATTAAAATATCAATAAGAACACCGGATTATATATATTACTGTTCTTCTTTTCATTTTACTATACTATATTTATATTTTTTTTTTTTTTTTTTTTTTAAGCATTTCACCCCAAACAGGCGGAGAGCCACTAGGACGCAAGGGGTTACAGAAAATAGGAAGATCAGATAGGAGGATAGAAGAAAGGATGAGGGTAGTAGATAGATTAAGG
Organism: Acanthosepion pharaonis; assembly: GCA_903632075.3. Lineage (NCBI taxonomy): Eukaryota > Metazoa > Mollusca > Cephalopoda > Sepiida > Sepiidae > Acanthosepion > Acanthosepion pharaonis. The sequence goes on from CAHIKZ030005550.1 coordinate 590,695, forward strand.
CAACTGGAGATGTCGATTGACATTACACTTGAATAGCTGGATTATAACTCTCAGGGAAACAGGAGAAGGAAGAGAGTTCCACAGGCGAGAGGTGCGAGACATGAAGCTATTAGAGTAGTAGAGACGGCTACATTTATGAGTTTCGACAGTGAAGGGGTGAGAGCGGGATGCCAGCCTCGTAGGGCGCTTGAACTCATGAAGTTTGGGAACCAGCGAATGCAGTTCCTCAGGAGCAATTTCCATGAAAGTATTTGTAGAACAGACAGAGGGAGGCGACGGTGCGTCTGTGAGAAAGTGACTGTAGACGAGACGCCAGGGGTAGGGCCAACCATATTACATATCCGCCTCTGGAGCCTATCAAGAACCCCGAGGCAAACAGAAGGGGCGCCAGACCATATGGCAGCAATACTCATGCAAGGGGCGAATTGTGGATTTGTATATCTGGAGGATCGACTCAGGGGGAGAAAAACTTCCTAGCACGGCTCAGGGAGCCAACTTTCCTCTCGCAGTGGACGAGGCAATTGACTCGATGTATTTATTCCATCTCAGGTCAGCAGTCAACGTGAGACCGGAGAAGCCGCAGAGAGTTGCTTTCGGGAAGTTGAGCGTCAGACATTATAATGGAGGGAAGGGAAGGCTCTCTGTGGTGATTAATAGAGAGCAGTTTAGTCTTCGAAGCGTTGAAGTTGACCAGCCAAATCTTGCCCCAGTTCACAATCGATTGGAGGTCCTTTTCGAGGCGCACGGCAAAGGTGAGTTTTGTCAGCGAGACTGGATTTGTTTTTGAGGCAGGAATAAGGTGTGGTGTCATCCGCGTAGATGCCGACTTGAGAAGTTACGGCGTCAGGAAGGTCATTTATATAGATAAGGAATAGAGTGGGGGCCTAGGATGGAGCCTTGAGGAACTCCTGCGTTCGTGGGGTAGGAACTGGAGGAGAATCCGTTGTGAACGACCTTCAATTCACGGTTTGACAGGAATGATTGTATTACGTTATATAATTGACCCGTAATGCCATAACCCTGGATCTTGCGGTGGAGAAGGCCGGCGTGCCAAACCCTATCAAATGCTTTGGAGATATCTAGTGCCACGGCCTGGGCTTCCCGTTATTTTGGAGAGTTCGGTAGACTGTTTCCGTGATGGCTGTGGAGCACATCGGCTGTAGATCTGGCAAAGCGAAACCATATTGCTTGTCTGAGAGCAGATTATTGGATGAGGTGGTTAACCACCCCCGGTATTGATTAGAGCTTCGAAGATTTTGCCGAAGAGGGAAGGAGACTGATAGGACGGGTAGTTGGAAGGGTCAGAGGGTCGCCGGAGTTCTTGAAGACAGGAACAATCGAAGAGGACTTCCAGCAGTCAGGAAAACAAGATTCCTTGAGGCAGTAGTTGTATAGTTTTCGAAAGGGCGGGGCGCCACTTCAGGCGCGCATTTCTTTAAGACAATGGCTGGTATCCCATCTCCACCACTCGCCTTGTTGAGATCTAAATTGGAGATAACGCCCAGTACCAAGGTTTAGTTATGTTTAACCCCTCAATATGGCCTCCAGTTCTAAGAGGAAAGTCGGGTATGGGTACACCAGAAGAGTCAAGCGTCGAGTTGGATGAAAAATTTCCGAGCAAAGCATTCAGCCTTGTCGGTAGAGGAGGTCAAGACTTCGAACTGGTTGAATAGAGGAGGTATAGAGGTTTGCACTTATTCAATACACTCTTGCAGAGACGCCAATAATCTTTGGAGCCAAATTTGCGAGACGCAATACGTTCCTTCATTCGAGCCGCAAATAGTGACTTAGCATCATTTAGGACACACTTACAATCGTTACGGGCGGCGGCAAAGAGACGTCTATTGCAGTCAGACATGTTGCTACGGTATAGGTGGAAGTAGTGGTTCCTATGGGCGATGGCGGCTGAGCAAGCAGCCGAAAAACCAGGGGCAGGAGCGCGCGTCTTAGCCCTGTATTTCCTTGATGGGATGAAAGCGTCGATTCCAGCTTTAACCCAGGAAGAGACCCTCAGAAGCACATTCTTGGACGGGGAGCTTAAAGACTCCATCCCAGGGGACATCGCGGAGGAAATCACGGAACGCGTCCCAGTCAGCTCGTTGATAATAGAACGAAGTTCTAGTGGTAGGAGGTTCTTTAGGGGAGGAGTTAAAGGAGATGTTAACCGATACTACTGCATGGTCAGAGTTACCAAGTGGGCATAGTTTTGAGGCGCTGCAGGATTCGGGGATGGAGGTAAAGCACAGGTCGAGTAGAGAGGCTTTACTTGCGGTTGAGGGCAAAACGAGTGGGAAGTTAACTATCTATCTATATATATATATATATATATATATATATATATATATATATATATGTGTGTGTGTGTGTGTGTGTGTGTGTGTGTGTGTGTGTCTCTCTCTCTCTGTCTCTGTCTCTCTGTCTCTCTCTGTCTCTCTCTCTCTCTGTATATATATATATATATATATATATATATATATATATATATATATAGTTGTGTATATATGTATATATATACTTAGGTAGATATATAGATTGATATGAACAGACTGAGATAGATAAATGGATAGGAACAGATTGAGATAGATAGATAGATAGATAGATAGATAGATAGATAGATAGATAGATAGATAAAGAACAGACTTAGATAGATAGATAGATAGATAGATAGATAGATAGATATATTGATAGATAGATAGATTATTTGGCATACTGTTACTTTTATATGTAGTGATGTATCCTTGTGGACATTGAAATTTGTCGTTGCAAATATTCAGAAATCTCTTCCTTTTCACATGGGCGTTTCTAAACTTGCTTAGTTCCATTTCGGTGTTGCTCCGTGTTGCAAGAATGTCGCTGATTGCCGAGTGGAATCACTTTGAATATGATGAGCTGATTGGGCGCCTGCCGAAGGCCATGTTTTCTTGCTGGTCCAGTAAATTCGATTTAATCTGGAACAAGACGATCGGAATATAATAAGAATTCATAGTGTCCGTAATTGAGATGTGAAACCCATGTTATGTCCCTGGGGACGGAGATGAGAAGAAGAGAAAGAAGAAATAAGAAGTCGAAGGCCGGGGGCGGAAAAAAGAGAGCGAAAGAGAGTGTGAGGTTATTAGAAAGAAGAGAAAAGACAAGAAGAAGAAGAAGAAGAAGAAGAAGAAGAAGAAAAAGAAGAAAAAAATAATCTACAAAAGAAAGAATGAAAAAAAGCAGGTCGTGGGCGATCATGGCTCTCCGCAACTTCCTGTCTTTTGTAGCTCTTAATAAGGCACGTCTTTTGCACTCCTTCCTATTATCGTTATATATATATATATATATATATATATATGTGTGTGTTTGTATATATATATATATATATATATATATATATATATATATATATATATATATATATATATATATATATATATATATATATATATAGTTAAGTTATGAAGAACTTGGTAATCTTGTATGGGTAATCCCAAGGAGGATGAAATCCTGAGAGCTCAATGTAAAATCAGCTAATATTTAAAAAGAAAAAAAGACCACTTTTTATTTACCATTATAATAATTTATTTCACCAGAGCCCTTTTCGTTTCATTTCATTTTTGGAAGTGCTATCTGATGATCCGGCGTTCTTTAAAGGACTCTGGTGAAATAAATTATTATAATGGTACTTTTAGTGGTCTGTTTTCTTTTTAAATTTATATATATATATATATATATATATATATATATATATACAGAGACAGACAGAAAGACAAAGAGAGAGATTTAGGCATTACGATTAGGGTGTTAATATATTGTTTTTTAAAGATTTATATCGATATTACTTAATATTAAAAACTGCATATATGCTCCTGAGAAAAAATTATTTCGGTTGAGCTCTCTGGGCGAAAAGTGTGAGTTTATAAACAGTGACTATTACTGTTACTCATGCAATACTCTTCGATAAAATGAATGGTGTTCTCTCAGTCACTGGCAATTTTATCTAAAAATAAATATGCTCATATTCACATTCATCCCTACCATGCGCCAACGGCTTAGGGGCAGATTCTCCGAATGACGCAAATTCAGCCGAGTTTTTTTATCCTAGCTAGAATCAACCGGACGTCTAGCTACATTGATAAGCTGTGATACAGCGAATGTCTGCGGATGACAATATATGTGCTCCTGAAAAAATATTTCGTTTGATCTCTCTGGTGGGGATATTATGAGTTTGTAAACAGTGATTATTACTGCGACTAATAAAACAAATCGATAAAACAAATCTAGTTCTCTCAGTCATTGGCGTGTTTATCTAAAAATAAATCTAAAATATATATATATATATATATATATATATATATATATATATATATATATATATATATATATCATACTCTAAAATCAAGAGACAGTAGATAACGACTGAAATTGTATTTATGAATCTGTTCTTTTTTTTTTTGATATATATATATATATATATATATACAGGTAAAATGATTAGTTAATACCCTAAAATCAAGAAGACAATAGATAACGATAGAAATTACATTTATATTGTTGGAAATCAAAGTTGACTGAAAAGGAAAAATTGGGAACTCGGACCCGGAAGCAAGAATTGCGACAGAAGAAACGTTTAACATGCTACTTCCGGTTAGCTCTACTCATTTCAACTCTAAAATGATCGGACATTACCGCGCTTAAATTGAAAGGATAAAAAAAAAATCAAAAATTTAATCTACACAAATATTTTAGAAGAGTCGTTTGTGTGCATACTTGAATATATCGGTCAGAACAAAATTCAGTTTGAAGGAAATCGCAATAATGGATGAGCTCTATGACTGTGGTCGATAACATTTTACTGTCCGACATGATATGTAAAGCAACCTTCTAGAAATGCACTTCTTGCAAAATCCTGATGATTTTATTTATTTCAAATAATAGAATGGGATTTTTTTACGTTTTTGTTTTGTGGCTTTTTTGTTTTCTTTTGTTTTTTGTTTGTTTTTGTTTCCTTCATTGTCGTTTCATAAAAAGTCTTAAGTGTCTCAAATTCCCCATTTTTTAAATTTCATCCTGAAATATAGAGAAATCTTTTTTAACGTCTCTTATCACAATTTAATGACATTATCATATTTTCAGTTGATAAGACATAACAACATTCGTAGGTTGAATTTGTTCAATCTGGTGACACGGCGTAGAGGCTCGGTAGTATTTTAAAAAAATGATAGGTTTTATTGAATTTGACAAAAAGCTCCATTTGAAGCGGGAAATGAGAACAATTGAAACGATCAATAAGCAAATAAGATCTTTAAGAATTCAGAAAGGACGCAATATATTCCCTGGCGAGTGGAGATAAATTGTGTTTCGGGTGAGGTTATTTGTCAATTGCTTATGCAAAATATAATACAGAAGACGTTCGAGAGGGACGAAGAAACACAAGGCGTGAATGTCATTTGAAAATCGCGTCGAGTTGGGCAATGAGTAATAGATAGATAGATAGATAGATAGATAGATAGATAGATAGATAGATATTAACAGACTGTGAGCGATATTAACATAACTAGATAGATAATGAAATGAATTAGATAGATAGATAGATAGATAGATAGATAGATAGATAGATAGATAGATATGAACATACTGTGATAGATAGATATCAAAATAATGAGATAGATATATATTAACAGACTGTGAGCGATATTAACATAACTAGATAGATAATGAAATGAATTAGATAGATAGATAGATAGATAGATAGATAGATAGATAGATAGATATTAACAGACTGTTAGCGATATTAACATAACTAGATAGATAATGAAATGAATTAGATAGATAGATAGATAGATAGATAGATAGATAGATAGATATTAACAGGCTGTTATAGATAGATATTAACAGAAATAGGTAGATAAATAGATAATGAAAATATTTAGATAGATAGATAGTGCTATGGGTAAATTGTCACTATTTTAATTTAGCGCATGCGCGTTGTTTGTTTTTGATTTTGTCGGCTGCACATTATAGTAGGGTCACTTGGGCACTGCCTGTGAGAAAAAAAGCATCATGACGCCATTCACTCCTGCAAAATTCTGGAAACTGCATGCTGTACTGTTTGGCATTCGCACTGGAAGCTCCAATACAAAAAATTCAGAATGTTTGAGTGTCAATCTGAGAACAGCGCAGAGTATTCAGAAAGAGTTGAATGAGTCTAATGGTGATTACGAAGGTACGACAACTCGGAAAACTCACTCTAATAAGAAAAGAACGCTCGAATTTGTTGATGTGGGCCTCAGATTCAACACGGCGCCAACATCAAGTGCCTTAACGTTGTAGTGGTGCCCTGGGTCAAGGTTTGGCTACTGGAAGAATCTATGTCTGGTATCAGCACTCTGTTCTATGCCATACAAGCAGGAGAACCCTCTCAGGGCTGTCAAGAGATTCATGCGACCGCATCAACACTTAGATCTGGCTACCTATCTCCCCAGATTCCAAACCCACTTGACTATTATGTATGGTGCACAGTTAAGCGAGATAGTAACAAAATTCTTTGTAACACCAAAGCTGAACTGAAGGCAAGGATTATGGCAGCATTCACCAACTTTTAGACGACAATTTATCTATTGCACCCGTCAGTTTTATTTTCATTTTGGCGCCATTTAGACGACAATTTATCCATCGCACCCTGTATATCTGTTAAAACGAGATGCCAGTGTCATTTTCATTTTTGCGTCATTTAGGCGGCAATTTATCCATCGCACCCTGTCTATCTGTTAAAATGAGATGCCAGTGTTATTTTTGCGTCATTTAGGCGACAATTTATCCATCGCATCCTGTATATCCGTTAAAATGTGATGCCAGTGTTATTTTCACTTTTGCGTCCTTTAGACGACAATTTATCCATCGCAACCTGTATGTCTGTTAAAATTATGTCAGTGTTATTTTCATTTTTTGCGACATTTAGACGATAATTTATCCATCGCACCCTGTATATCTGTTAAAATGAGATGCCAGTGTCATTTTTGCGTCATTTAGGCGACAATTTACACATCGCACCCTGTATATCCGTTAAAATGAGATGCCAGTGTTAATTTTTCATTTTTGCGACATTTAGACGATTATTTATCCATTGCACCCTGCTGATATTAACAGACTGACATATATATATGCACAAACTTGCGATAAAATTGAAGAATACTGTAAATTCTTTGGAAACCTTAATGAAAATGGCAGCAGGAAGAAGACTTTGTTTAAATCCATTCAACTAATTGAAGGCAATAAAGCCACTAAGTTGCAAGGGAGGTACTAAATGTGAAAGAATATCAGAAAAAGAACCGGTATTAAAAAAGACAGTAGATGATAACGATTGATATTGCATTTAAATTCCTGAAAAATACTGGAAAGCAAGAAACTGAAAGACTGTTCCTCAAGCGAGAAGTGCGATAGAAGAAACTATTAGCATAGAACTTACGGTTACATCTAGCCATTACAAATATTAAGGGATAGAACGTATGTAATATACCGTATTTTCCGGCTTACAAGACGCTGCTGCTTGAATGATGCACCCTAATACTGGAAAGCAATTTCTAAGAAAAACAAAGTCATTTTCATACGACAACACATTTCATCCAAACCAATAAACAAGTAAAAAAAAATCAAGTAAAAAATAAACAGTTTAACAAACTATGAACTCACAAATAAACACAAGTAAACGTAATAATAACAACCAGCAATAAAATAATAAATAAAAACATTACACTATAAACAACCACAGAACTGCATCCGGATCCGCAATTATTTCCACTCAATAGCCCCTAAAATAATTCAAAACATAATCGTTATCATTATCTTCTATGGGGTCTGTGGGATCAGGTTGAGATCATAGACAGAGAACACCATTGCAAAATTCGTAAATTTAAGGAATCAGCATATATGCTAGGCCACAAAAATTCCCTGAGCCGACCAAGCATAGAAATGCATACAATATGGGAACCAGTAATAAGGAGTGCCGGTGAAAAGTAATAATAAGCTCTGGTAAAAAAAAACATATAAACATGACTATGTGTACGCTATCCCGTGCAGCTGTGGAAAGAAATATAAAGGGGAGACAGGCCGCCCCTTTAAGGTAAGTCTTCAAGAACACCCGAAAGGTGTAACGAGTGGAAGTGGAAAAATCAGGCGTGGCTGACCACATATGGAGAGAAAAGAGAGATCACCGCTCTTTGTAGGGTCAGGTTGAGGTCATAGACCGAGAACACCATTGGAAAATTCGTAAATTTAAAGAATCAGCATATATGCTAGGCCACAAAAATCTTCTGAGCCGACCAAGCATAGAAATGAATACAATATGCGAACAGTAATAAGGAGTGCCAGTGAAAAGCGATAATAACAACAAAAATTGCAATGTGAGCTTTAGTAAAAACATGTATGGTAACAGTAAAAATTGCAATATGAGCACTGGTAAAAAATAGTTGCTGAAGACATTAGGTTTATAATACTCAGAAATTCATACATAGATGTCCTCAAGGACACATGGCACAGTAGATAAAGGCGTTAGTTAGATCCAGTGACAAAGAGTGTGAGTTCAATACCCGGCTAAGGTAGTGGAGAACTTTCAGAGGGAAATTAACAGGAGATAACTGATAACTGACATGGCACGTGGAACAAGAACAGTCTACCCCAGTGAGCGAAATAAACGGTTCAGTTCGACATTCCAACCACCTGAAGCGTACAATACGTTGTAATAAATATAATGTACATAATCGTCATCTGCCACCATATAAAACTATAGAATAATATAACAGACAACCCATTATGCGTAACTATAGTCATATAGATGCATCCACGTGCAAAAAACGGTTTAAAATAAAGGAATCGTTAACAATAAATCTAAGAAGCAAACTGTCAATAATATCAAATATAGACATGGCCACAAGGTCCTGTCCGTGTCCGATGTTAAACACACACACACACACATATATATATATATATATATATATATATATATATAACATACAACGTGTGTTAGCACGTGCGATACCCTGTTTTCATCAGCCGCCGACCAGGTGTGATATCATGGTTTCGGTGGGTATGAAGATAAGCTAACTAATTGTTCCTTTAAGTAAAATCTCTCTCTCTCTCTCTCTATATATATATATATATATATATATATATATATATATATATAGTTAAATTACGAAAAAATTTGGTAATCCGTATGGGTAGTCCCAAGGAGGATGAAATCCTGAGAGCTCAATGTAAATTCAGAGCTAATAATTTAAAGAAAAACAGAATTAAGGCTCCATTGTAATAGTTTATTTCACCAGAGACCTTTTAAAGGACGCTGGACCCTCTTTAAAAGGTCTCTGGTGAAATAAATTATTACAATGGAGCTTTAAAGTGGTCTGTTTTCCTTTAAATTAGATATATATATATATATATATATATATATATATATATATATATTAACTTAAGGCGAAATTAAGATCTTTAAAGGTTGAAATTAAGTTTTTCAAACAATGTATCCGCTGCCAGGTTTTCCCCTCAATCAGAAGCTTGGGTTTAAAGCAGGAATATGAGAAATTGTCGTGCTTCTGTGGGAATTTAATTTCCTTATTTTATTTGATAAGGTTCTCAATGTATTTGGGTTGGGTCCATCAACGTGAGCGTGTCAATTTATCAACTAAGCATGAAGCTAAGTTGAAAATATTGGTACATCAGAGATATGGAATTACAGTGGAACCAAATTTAAATAGTATTGTAAATTTGTCTGCTCATGAACTCACTGAGCTTGAATCGTTTGTCCTTGCTCATGGGTTGGATTTTTGTATTCCACCTTCTATGCCTGACAAGTAGAACTTTTTGAGTTTGAGGTCTTTTATGCAAGATTTCACCTATTTCTGATAATGTGGTTAGTGATTTAAAAGCCTAATTAATTGCTAGTTTCTCTGTTGCTTCAGCGGAATCAAAGTGGAAAGCTGAATATCAACGAATTGTTAATTCATTGAAGAATAATTTTGATCTTGTTATCTCCAGATCGGATAAAGGTGCTGGTGTTGTTATTTTAGATCGGTCAGATTTTGTAGCTAAGATGTCTTCGATTTTGGAAGACACTTCTAAATTTATAAAGCTAGGATCTGCCGATACATGTGATACAACTGCCTCAAGTGAAATAAAATTTCAGAAATTACTCTTGAGGTGGGTAAAAACTGGATTTCTTTCACAAGAAATTTCTAATAAAATTCGACCGTCCGGGTCAATTCGTCCCCGTTTGTATGGGCTTCCAAAAATCTACAAGGATGGAGTACCATTGAGACCAATTCTGTCAATGGTTGGTTCAGACCAACACAAGGTGGCCAAATGGCTGTCATCATTTTTGGAACCAGTGTTGCAGCGCTTAAGTGGATTTTGTTTAAAGAATTCTTTTTCCTTTGTTGACCGTATCCGAAATTTGTCTTCTTCGGACAAGTTCACGTGTTCATTTGATGTTTCTTCCTTGTTCACTTGTGTCCCTCTTTTAAAAACAATTAATATTTGCTGCGATTTGCTTTATCGCAGTACTTTGTCTCCACCTGATTCCTGATTCTGTATTTGTGGATTTGATGAAATTGGCTATGTCGTCTGTTGAATTCCGTTTTAATAATACTATGTATCGACATATTGACGGGGTCGCGATGGGCTCCCCTTTGAGTCCGGCACTTGCCAATATTTTTATTGGCTTTCACGAGGAGAGAATACGTAGTAGTGTACTGCATCCTCAACTGTATTGTCGATATGCTGACGATACGTTTTCTTTATTTAATAATGTAGTTGAGGCTGATCAGTTTCCTCTCTTAATGGTATTCATCCAGCGCTGAGGTTTACGGTCGAGAAGGAACTCAATTTTCAACTTGCCTTCATGGATGTCCTAGTACACCGGACACCGACAACGTTTCTCAGCTCGGTTTATAGGAAACCAACATTTGCGGGGTTATATACACATTGGGATTCTTTTTGTCCTAGAAAACGGAAAATAGACATAATTATAACCTTAGTTCACAGGGCATTAATGATATGTTCGGAGTCTTTCTTGGATGATGAAATCAATTTTGTAAGGGAAACCTTATGTGGCCTTATGTGGTTTAGGGTACCCCTCCCCCCGATACTGTTCATTCGGTCATCCAGAACAAGATTGTGGAGTTCAGAAAGGTCAAACTTTGTACAGTTAAAAGTTGCCCTGTTTATCGTAGATTTCCCGTATTGGATCCAAGTGTGAAAGTATAACTAGGCAAATTTCAGCTAATGTCCGTCCTTGTTTTATCTCGGCTGAGGTCCGTATAGTTTTCCAAACCCGGCCTATGTTTCATTCTAGGTGCAAGGATGCTCTCCCTCCCCATCAAGTTAATTCTATTGTTTACAAATATAATTGTAGTTGCAGTGCTGACTACATAGGGAGAACTACTCAACGCCCGGACATGAGAATTAAACAACCTGTTCCCACTAAGATCAGGAATCGCACCTTAGATTTGAATGAACTTGTCCCAAATACTTATGGTTCCGCCATATGTGAGCACCTCTTAAATAACAGAGGGTGTATTGTTAATTTTAGTGCTGATTGGTTCACTGTTCTGTCCCGGTCGCACTCTCTATTTCATCTCAAGGTGCTGGGGGCACTTTATATCGAGTCCTGCAAGACTTCCCTCTGTAAACAGCGTGGATGTTTGTTAGGGCTTGTTGTTATTTGTCTCTAGCTCTTTGTGTTCATTTTCTTCTCTTCTTCATCACACATTTTCCTGTTATTTTAATCTAAGTTAAATCTCCCGTGGAGGCCTGAAGAGCAGAAGCGAAACCGGTTGCTTCGACTTTTAAAAATGTCATGTAATATTAAGCTACACATTTTCATTTCTTTAATTAGACTTTGTACCTTTTATAATATTTTTATAAATATATATATATATATATATATATATATGGATGGATGGATGGATGGATTGTTTGTTCTCTGCAAATCACACTCACACTACATTATTTTGTTCTATATGCCAACGTCAACCTTTTGATATATATGTGCTGGCAGAAAGCGTTTCCTACAAGGTATAATGACGTCTTTTTTATATATATATATATATATATATATATATATATATATATATATATATATATGTATGTATGTATGTATGTATATGTATATATATCTTCGAACCCGGAATAGATAGATAGATAGATAGATAGATAGATAGATAGTACAGTTAATGAACCTACCTGCAGAATTAGCATGGGATGAAATTTACAAAAGACATTTTGTATATATAAAAATTATATATATATATATATATATATATATATATAGAGAGAGAGAGAGAGAGAGAGAGAGAGAGAAATTAAAAGTTTCAAGCCACTCCAGGTAATTTTTTGTAGTTGTTGATTTTATCATATATATATATATATATATATATACAAATTTTTCATATATATATATATATATCTATATATATAAATTTTCATATATATATATATATATATATATACAATTTGTGCTGCAGTAATCAAGGCTGAAGAAGGATATTTTGACGAGAGCAAAATTTAATCATAAAAAGCTTTCTATTTTCCTTTTGCCATGATAAAATTTCTAATAAAAATCATACCTCACTTTTTTAACAAGTATTTTCCTTATTTACGAAACAATTTTGGCGACAATTTAAAAAAAATTCCCTGAGGTGTCCTCAAACTTTGGATCTCTAGTCTGCATATATATATATATATATATATATATATATATATATGACCAGTTTCAAAACCAAGCAAGGTTCTTTTTGTATCTTAAAGTACACTTACTCGTCCAGATTTCTTCGTAAGTCATAACTCCTTATTTTCGTATCCAGAAAGTAAACAAAGCAATTTCTTAAGAATTAATGGATTTTTATTAATTAATAAGATACATATCTATTACTTTAGCCGTTATTTTTAATGAATACACATATTTGAGCAGTAACTACATTTATTTTTTAAACAGTATTTTATTTCGTCCACCGGCCTGGACATTCGAGAATCTTTTCAATGGAGATGAAATAATTTTTCTTTATATTTTGGATATTTTTCTTCGTTCTCTTGTAAGTTGTTTCATATTTCTTGTATCGATCTTTAGCCAATGCCTTCCATTTATCAATAATCATGGTCGCGCAAACATTTACGCATGCGCATAGCCGCGCGATTACCACCAACTTCCGCCTTTCCCTGTCGTCAACCCTGCCTTTTCGCACAATGCAAATTCATAATATCCGCTAACTGACATTCTACACCAAAGTTTGGCCGTTATCAAACAACCGAAACATTTTATGGACACCGGAACACACCGCCTAACAAAGAAACGTGGCCAGAGGAAGAAAAAAAAGTTAAGTCACAACGACCCTTTTGGTTTCCAAACAAAGCCGCCCCTCCCTAAAAAAAAACAACTTTAAACCAACAGAATTATGTAAAAAATACATTGTAAAGAGCAGATTATTCGCGTACCAAGAGATAATATTTCATCCTATTTCATATCGTTTTCTTTCTCTCTAAAGTATTTCAATCGAATAAACACACTAACCAAGTTTGACGTTAACGTCCACGTCGGTGGCTCTTGATAGGATTTTCATACGGACCAGGTTTCATTTTGACAAAGACCAGCCCCGTCTGGCCGGGCTGTAGCCAATTGACAAGCGATGAACTGCAAATCTGACAGGGTTGAAATCTCCAAAGCTTTAGTCCCGAGACAAAGGTCAAGATCGCTTACAGCTGAACATACAGACTTTGCCAAAAACGAGGGTAAATCGTTTTTATGCTCTTGTTCGAGAGTGCTTCATATATATATATATATATATATATATATATATATATATATATATATATATATATATATATATATATATATATCGCCAGCAACTGAAACAAGAAATTAAAAGAGATTACCCTGAAAAAGACCAAGGAAAAAGGAAAGTGGGCTACAAACGTAGGAAAAGGAAAAACGAAGAAGAAAAATGAGTGAAGTGTGAAAATAGACAGATGTATGAAAAACAAAAAGGAAGGAGACAACAAAACGTCATGAAGGAAAGAAAGTAAAAAGAAGAGGAAACAACGAAAGAACTTAATGCAAAAAAGAAAGAAAGAAAGAAAGAAAGAAAGGAAGAAAGAAAGGAAAAAAAAGGAAAAAAGAAAGGAAGAATGAATGAAAGAAAGAAAAAAGGAATTAAAGAAAGTCGGAATTAAAAAAAGAAAGAAAGAAAGAAATAAAGAAGGAATGAAAGAAAGCAAGAAAGAAGGAAAGAGAGCATGAAAGAATGAAATAAAGGAAGAAAGAAAGAATGAAAAAAGAATTAAATAAAGCAGGAAAAAAAGAAAGAATTAAAAAAGAAAGGAAGAACGTAAGAAGAAAGAAAGAATGAAAGAAAGAATGAAAGAAAGGAAGGAAGAAAAAAGGGAAAAAGAAAGAAAGGAGGAATGAATGAAAGAAAGAAGCAATGAAAGAAAGAAAGAATGAAAGAAAGCAAGAAAGAAGGAAAGAAAGCATGAAAGAATGAAATAAAGGAAGAAAGAAAGAAAGAAAGAAGAAATGAAAGAAAGAATGAAAGAAAGGAAGGAAGAAAAAGGGAAAAAGAAAGAAAGGAGGAATGAATGAAAGAAAGAAGCAATGAAAGAAAGAAGGAATGAAAGAAAACAAGAAAGAAGGAAAGAAAGAATGAAAGAATGAAATAAAGAAAGAAAGAATGAAAGAAAGAAGGAATGAAAGAAAGAATGAAAGAAAGGAAGGAAGAAAAAGGGAAAAAGAAAGAAAGGAGGAATGAATGAAAGAAAGAAGCAATGAAAGAAAGAAGGAATGAAAGAAAGCAAGAAAGAAGGAAAGAAAGCATGAAAAGAATGAAATAAAGAAAGAAAGAATGAAAGAAAGAAGGAAATGAAAGAAAGAATGAAAAAGAAAGGAAGGAAGAAAAAAGGAAAAAAAAAAAGGAAAGGAGGAATGAATGAAAGAAAGAAGCAATGAAAGAAAGAAGGAATGAAAGAAAGCAAGAAAAGAAGGAAAGAAAAGCATGAAAGAATGAAATAAAGAAAGAAAAAGAATGAAAAGAAAGAAGGAATGAAAGAAAGAATGAAAAGAAAGGAAGGAAGAAAAAAAAAAAAGAAAGAAAGGAGGAATGAATGAAAGAAAAGAAGCAATGAAAGAAAGAAGGAATGAAAGAAAGCAAGAAAGAAGGAAAGAAAGCATGAAAGAATGAAATAAAGGAAGAAAGAAAGAAAGAAGGAATGAAAGAAAGAATGAAAGAAAGGAAGGAAGAAAAAGGGAAAAAGAAAGAAAGGAGGAATGAATGAAAGAAAGAAGCAATGAAAGAAAGAAGGAATGAAAGAAAACAAGAAAGAAGGAAAGAAAGAATGAAAGAATGAAATAAAGAAAGAAAGAATGAAAGAAAGAAGGAATGAAAGAAAGAATGAAAGAAAGGAAGGAAGAAAAAGGGAAAAAGAAAGAAAGGAGGAATGAATGAAAGAAAGAAGCAATGAAAGAAAGAAGGAATGAAAGAAAGCAAGAAAGAAGGAAAGAAAGCATGAAAGAATGAAATAAAGAAAGAAAGAATGAAAGAAAGAAAGAATTAAAGAAAGTAAGAATGAAAGAATGAAAAATTAAAGAAAGAAAGAAAGATGACTGAAATGTAGAACGACAAAATGAAGAAATAAATAAACGAAAGGAATGAGGAAGAATGAAGGAATATAAATTAATAAAGAAAAGAAGTTTAAATCAAAGAAAAAAGAAAATATATTCATTGTTTACTAAATTATTGTTTACTAAAATTGACATGCAACAAATTCATTGTTTACTAAATAATTGTTTATAAATTATTGTTGCTTACTAAAATTGTGACATGCAAGATATTCATCGTTTACTAAATAATTATTTACTAAATTATAATTTACAAAAAAGCTACATATTTATTGTTTACTAAAATATTATTTGCTAAATTATTGCTTATTAAAATTATGGCATGCAATAAAGTTATTGTTTACTAAAATATTTTTTACTAGAACACTGTTAATTAAAATTATGACATGCATCCAATTCATTGTTTGCTAAATAATGATTGACTAATTTATTGCAACATATTCGTTGTTTACTAAACTATTCTTTACAAAGAATTTTACTGCATTATTGTTTACTAAATTATTGTATAGTAAATTGTTTACTGAAATTCTGAATGCAATATATTCATTGTTTCATAAACACGTTTTCACCCAGATTTGTGGAATGCACATACGAAGTACTAACATATGCACTGGGTCATGTTACATTGGAAAAATACAAAAGAAAGTAAATAATAACGAAATTATTCGTTTTGTTTCAATTAATTTACACAAGTTCACACACACACACATATATATATATGTATGTATGTATGTATATATATATGCATTTTGAAATAAAACTAATTTAATGAAAATAAACTTTGTATTTAACAAATAAATTCTATGGATCATTTATGTTCACTAGTAAAATAACTCATAATAAACCATTTTAAAATATGTGAGAAATTAATATTTTTTTAAATGTGCAGATTTATTCAATGAGATCCCTGTAGTTGATGTTGCTCTGAGAGTTTTTATTTTTTATTCGGTTCTGTCGATGCCAATGATAGACGAAGATCAGCCCTTTTCACAATATCGAGTCTATTAATATAATAATTAATTTTTATTAATATATTAATGATGTGTTTTATTAATATTAAAAATTAATATTATTATTTATTATTAAAATATTAAATTATTTTATATAATAAATTATAATCTTTATATAACTTTCTTTTTATATATATATATATATATATATATATATATATATATATATATATATATATATATATATAGATAACTAGACTCGTTTCGAAAACCCGAATTTTTGATTTGCTAATCAAATCAATTTCGAGGAAAAAAAGGTTTTAAAAAAGAAAGAGCTACAAACATGAAAGTCTGTCGACAAAAAATCGCACAGATGCAGGTCTGAAGCCAAAAGAAAAAACCCTGATACGAGTAACAACTAACAAAAAAGAGCTCAATACAACCGTAGAGCAGAGACCTAGATACACCTAGTGAGCCAGACAAACCTACCTAGGTTTCACCTAAACGGATCGTCAGGGAAAGTTTGGCCAAAAGGTAGGTTTGTCTGGCTCACTAGGTGTATATATATATATATATATATATATATATATATATATATATATATATATATATATATATATAATCCTTCCTTTATATATGCTTCTCAGTTTTTATTCAACTTTTACAATCAAAATGTCCGGTAAAGTGAAAGGGACGTTAAATTGCATCGCTTGATTTGTTTTTCTGCTCGTTTTAGAGGTTTTTTTTTTCAATTTTTTTTGGTATTTTAATATGGCGTAGATTACTGTAGAAATTCCAATTCTCAGTTGTAACCACCGTTCCGAAGTGAAATTGCTCTATGGACAACTAAAATATTACCGTGGACCCCCAGCCACGTAGCAGTTAAGTTTCATATGTACACCAAGAATACCAATGCACTTTGTGTATTATTGAAACAAACCAGTTAGCTAAATAAGCCTACCGTTCATTCCAAATATATTGTCAGTTTCCAGTACTTACTATCCGCCATGTTTGTTTATGATGATGGCAACTCACCGATGCCATCTCTACGTAGACAAGCTAACCACCGAAGCTGAGTACGTCATCATTTTTGTCGGCACAGTTGTTCAGTAACAGTGGACTGTGGTGGTGACGTTGCAAAAGAAAGACACCGTTTGAACTCTTGAAAGCGGCCTTGAAATAGTATCCAGGACTTAGATATAAATACGCTCTTGGCTGAGACGCCTTGCGCCTCGTCGTGGCAAGTATGAGTTGTTTCTAATGCGAATAGGTTTAACTTGGTACTAACTATTGAAAAACTAATTAATAGTAACCACATTTATTTAATAGGTCCAAAATGTAACAATTTATTGAGACAAAGAAAAATGACACCGTAGTGTCGAAAACTTCGACTTGCACGTTCGCTAATCTATTAAATCATTATCCAAAAAGCGTACATCTTACCACTTGCAGCGTCTTAATACACGGGGAATACGTGATTTTTTTTAAATATAGGAAGAAATTTTGTCCATGGACAGAACAATCACCTTTTTCCCATTCTTTTCAAATAATTCACCAAAAGAAAAAGCATACCATGATGAAAAAAAAAGGTTCTAATTCGATAAAAACAAAGTTTTCTCGGCAGAATATTTATTATTATGAGAAAATATCAAAGTAGGTTTTGATTATTTTATTAATTTTTTTAATCCTTTCTAACATGTTCAAAATTTTGGTTAAAAATCTTGTTTTTTTAGTGTCAGGAGGCGAACCAAAGATTAATATTTATTGTCTTTTTTGGTATTAAAACACATTGTTTTGGAAATTCTTGCAAAAATAAAATAACTATTAGATTTTAATGTCAAGAAATTAACATTTTTCCTTCTTCATATTTATATTACTTAAAATCTGGTCACCTTGTAGAATTAAACCATGTTTTTTACAAACATTGTTTCATTTACTGAAAATCTGCTCTGAATCGTAAAATAAATAAAAGCATGACATTATTTAATTAGAAAAGATTTAATTGCTTTTATAAATAAAATGTATTAACAGATCGCGACAGTTATTAGGAAGATGTGATTAAATATACTTTAATGTTTAAAAAAAATATTCAGTATTATTATTGTTTAGGTAATAAACATTATAACATAGCCCAAATAGCTATATTGTGGAAAAAGGAATTTTCCACAATATACGCAATTTTTTACGTATTGATGGTTATTTTTTTTTAATTTTATCAAAGACGACATTTTTGTACATGTAGTTTTGGGTAATATTATACATTAATTACTAATTTTTAAAATTAATAACTATTTGTGTTCAGTTGTTGACATTAATAGCTATCAGATGATGTGTTAAAATTTTGGTATAATAATGTAATAAAAATTAAAATTTTACCTTTCATTTTTATGTTATTATTAAGAGGAAAGATTAATATACGAGTTGTTTCGAATGTGAATAGGTTTTACATTGTGCTAAACTATTGAAAATCTAATTAGTAATAATTACAAATATTTGATAAATCCAAAATACGATAATTTGTTGTGACGGAAACTTGGACTTGCTAGTACGGTAAGCGATTCGTTAATGTCATTTAAATGTTATAATATAAGCTTCTCCAACGATCATAAGTTACATCTATCTCCTAAAATATTTTTCCAAAAAATACCTAGCTAATTAGAGGGTGCGTCTTACCATTTGTAGTGTCTTAGCATATGGGAATACTATCATTCTTACTTTCATTAATTGCCAAAAATAATTCAATAAACAAATACATAGCATCCCGTTATACATTTATAGATTCTAGTTAAAAGTACAAGAATAACCATTATTGGCCGTGACCTGGCATCTCGAATTCAGTCCATTTCCCACCGTCATAACTTAACTTCTATGTTTCTTTTCTATAAATGTTTTCATGGTAATCGTTCTGATGAACACTCCCCTATAATTCAATGTTCGAAAGGCAAAGAATTACAAAAATAAATATTTTTCTTTAAAAGTCATTTAAATTTGAAATTGGATCCAAAAGAAAATAATATATCAAGGTAGGTAGGTTTCTTTTAAACATAAGATACCGTAATTATACCGATTCGTTAATGTCCTTTAAGTGTTTTAATATAAGCTTCTCCAACGAACACAAGTTACATCTATCTCCCTAACTTGCTGAAATGACGTCCGAATTAATGTCTTCATGTATCCATGAGTCCAAGCACCTGCTCAAACACATTGAGAGATTACAAAATAGATTTTATTAATATTAATATAATATGCAACATCTTTTAATATTCTTAGAACCCACCATTGATATCATTTTTATACGCGTATACACATATATAATCCAATATAAGTGTATTCAATTGATTTATAACGTGTAACGCAAGTAATGGATAGCGGCTCGGATTGAGGAATCGGCGAGCGAAGTGCGAATTCCAGTCGAATCCATTACATTTACTTACGGGTTAATACCCTTGGGAAAGGTATGAATACGCTTCTTCTCCCCCCAAGCTGGAAAAAAATATACCTCGTCAGTCATGTATCGAAAGATACATGATCGCCTACGAGTGTATCACGCATGGCACATAACTGACTGACTTTCCAGTCAAATCCATTACATTCACTTACGTACTAATACCCTTGGGAAAGGTATGAATCCTCTTTTCCCTCCGGCTAGGGCTAAATAGCAGGACAGACTGGGTTCTATAGCCTTGGGTGGTCACTGGTCTACCGCAGAACGAAATGGCAACCTACTGTCAGTCATGTATTGAAAGATATGATGATCGCCTAAGCGGATATCACACATTCCACATGGAACATGTGACATATAATTTCACCTTTATAATTACATCAGATATATAGTCTCGGTCTATTTTTAAATATCTACTCCCTTATATAATATTTCTAAGTTGCGTTCTAGTTTAAGCAAATCGGTATAATTAGTTACTCCCTTGATATATTGTTACTTTTGAATCCAAAATCAAATTTAAGTGATTTAAGTATTTTTATTTATTTTTTTAATTTTTAATTCTTCGCCTTTCGAACTTAGGAACTTGAATGATGTTAATTATCAAGAGTTAATTCTAATTACGCAACAAAAATTCAATAAACAAGATTTAACACACCACAAGAACGCGGATTATTTAATGATCAGAATATCTCTGCACTTGAAGATTGCATTAACTGCTTGAAACTCCGAGTTGTGATATCGACGCTGCATATATATATATATATATATATATATATATATATAGTGTGTGTATTTAGGCAGCAGTTTTTCATTGATGCGTGTTTTATTAAATAATATAGACAAGTTTTGTCTATTTATTTTAAGTAAGTTCCTTTCATATTGTCTGATAAGCTTAATAATATTATCATTGAAAAACGAAAGAAAATCACCATATTGATACATGTTTAAATCCAATCTAAGCTTTCGGCTTACATAAGCCATTATCAAAGATGACAATTACTTTTCAATATATCAACCAATACACGGACGAAACAATAATGATAGTCTGTTTTTGTTGCATGAAAAATTTCGAAGCAACGACAACCTCGTGTATACGAGACGCGGAAGCGAAAATCGCGTCGCAGCTCGTGACGTCACACATGACCACGCGAGAGTGAAAACGAGAAGTATTAAGTATGGGAAGCCGTTGGTATAAACCAATGGCTTCTGTTATCAATTATAGACATTTAAGTATATTTGTGGAAATTTCATAGTTTATTTTGTTTAGGTTAGGTTTCAACTGTTTTATGTATATAGCTTCAAGAATTTGTCTGATAAGCTTAATCACATTATCATTGAAAGACGAAAGGAAATCACCATATTGATACATGTTTAAATCCAATCTAAGCTTTCGGTATCAATATTTTCGACAGAGTGGTATCAGAAATTTCGAAACCTGTCGATACGAAAGACAACGGCGAAAAAGGTTAACAAGTATTCCTGTGGACTGGGGTGGTACATACGACACAAACATAAAAATTGAATGAAGTTGTCAGATACACCATACGTCGAAATCGAGACAGTCCATCATATATATAGCGTCTAGCATGAAACATCCCGTCGCCTGTAAGTGTTGACTTCAATGTTCACTTTTATATTTACACACGCTCTATCTCTGATATTGACCACTTTATCCCAATAATATAGCACACCTTAAGAGTATATTTCTTCATATATATATATATATATATATATATATATATATATATATATATATATATATTTAGTTTATGAAAAACGAGGTAATCCGTATGGGTAGACCAATGTATATCCAGAGCAAATAAATTAAATAAAAACAGACCACTTTAAGGTTCCATGTAATAAATTATTTCACCACAGTCCTTTTAAAAAGGACTGCGAATCATCAGACTTTATTTCCAAAGGTTGAAAAAAAAAAAAGAAAAAAAAAAAAGGCTGTGGTGAGATAATTTATTACATGGAACCTTAAAGGGTCTGTTTTATTTAAATATATATATATATATATATATATATATATATATATATATATAATGGACTCTCCCGTCGGTTTTGACGTATGAGGATCTGACAACTTATTGATTCAGTTGTGAGATTTTGTGCGTTAATCTTAAGTGGCATTTTAAATATATATATATATATATATATATATATATATATATGTGTGTGTGTGTGTGTGGTGTCTTATTATACAAAAGACAACGTGGTATCTTATTTTTTCTTTGTCTTTTCACTTTTTACTATAAGCTTCACTCTGTTCAAGGCCCGTCAGTCACTCAAGGTAGAGGGTTATGTTTAAGGGCAGTTGATACGGATAGAAAGGAAAGATAACGGTTAACCTTAGTCTTGAACAGGTTAAGATTGTAGTAGAGGAAAACATCCTCTTGGGAGTCTGTTCCACAGGGAAGTGGTTCGTGGGAAGAATCTGTTCGAGTGGAACTTACTTCTGACCAATAAAATGCGGAGAGGACGTGGATAGTTTGCTTCGATGTAAGTGTCATGGCGGGTCTTAGCCGTGAAAGTTTGACCTAGTAGAATCAAGGAATGTAGTTCCGTCCGAGCACTTTCCATTGTAGTAGTGATAGAACAGTGAGAGACTCGCCACATTCCGCCTGTGTGGGGGGGAGAGGTTGGAGGGTGGTAAATAATTCTTCTCTAACAAGGAATTGGATACGCTTTGGATTCTATCGAAGCTGGAAATGGAGGACTTGGCAGCTTCTGCTCAGATATGGCAACAGTATTCCATTTTCGGCCTGATCTGGCTCTTGTAAATTTAAAGCTATGTTTTTCAACCTTTTTAATCAACGGGACACTTAGGAGCAAATGAAAATCTCACAGCACACTTATCAAAATTTTCTAAAGGTATACACTTAAATATTAGGAAATAAATCCACAGGTTAAAAAAATACAAACACAAGTACGAACTTACTTTATTTGAGTGTTTCTATTCAACTATTTGTGCTGCTTATTTAGTGTGAAACCCGTTCTTGGTGTTTCTTCGCGATTTCTTCAATGTTTGGTCGAATGTGTGATAAGCAGACATCCATTTCTTCTTTAGTTGACAATATTTCGTGGTTCACTTTACTAAAAGAAGGCCAGAATGTACAACGGTCGAAAATAGAATATATATATATATATATATATATATATATATATATATATTTAAACCTAGTGAGCCAGACAAACCTACCCAGGTTTAACTAGGTTTCCTCTACGGTTGTATTGAGCTCTTTTAAGTTAGTTGTTTACTCGTATCGGTTTTTTTTTTCTTTGGGCTTTAAAACTGTATCTGTGCGATTTTTTTCGACAGACTTTCATGTTTCTAGCTCTTTCTTTTTTTAAAACCTTTTTTTCCCTCGGGATTGATTTGATTATTGGCAAATCAAAAATTCGAAGGTTTTTCGAGACGAGTATAGTTAGCTACATATATATATATATATATATATATATATATATATATATATATATATATATATATATATATATATATAGAAGAAATATAGACTTAAGGTGTGATATATCTATGGGATAAAGTGCTCAATATCAGAGATAGAGGCGTGTGTAAATATAAAAGTGAACATTGAAGTCAACACTTAGAAGCGACAGTCTGTTTCATGCTAGACGCAATCGGTGGCCTGACGATTGCGTCTAGCATGAAAACAGACTGTCGCCTCCAAGTTTTGATTTCAATGTTCACTTTTATTTATATTTATATATATATATATATATATATATATATATATATATATATAAGTAATAACTCCTCATCTTAGAAATTCAGACAGAAAAGAACATTTTTCATTAATACATTTTGGAGACTGTGAAATTAGTTTTAAAAAATTACCAAACGTTTATAATAGCCGAGAATAGGAGGGAATCTTCTGATTAAATCATCCGTGTCAATTCATTGAATAAGAAATCTTCCGTTGAAACCTCAAAATATTAGAAGTATTTAGGGTTTGTTATTCATATTTTTTTTTTTTTTTTGACCATAGCTTTACATTATATCTATGGTGTTATAAATAGCTGACTATATCAACAACTGAAGTCCCACGATCCTACAAAGCCGACCTTACCCGTAGAGAAAATGTTTCCGAACAGGACAAATCTCAGAGTCAAAAGGTCTCTAATGGTGACGCACTGTTTAGTCTCCTCCTGTCAATTTGTTGCGTAGCTTGAACAAACGATTATCAATCGATTTTCTCAACCTCTCTGTCTCCTTTCTCTTTCTCTTTCTTTCACTTAGTACCTTCACTATCAGCCTATAGACTTAATCTATTTCAACCACAATAGGGGCTCGGGAGCACAGTCAGTTTTGATTGACACTGAACTCAGGCCGAAGTGGCCCTACTGCGCATGCGTGCAGATCGGGGCAGACGACATTAACTTTCGACTCATGGTTTCCACTCAGTACAGACTCGGTAAATCACGTGTTTGGATAAACTGGGGAAAAGATGCGGCTCGGGGTAGACTAAAAACGTAACCAAACTAACAAGGACACCGACGGTTTTACTGCGAATATAAAGCTTGCGATGGTGGTTGGAGCAAATGTGAAGGAAGTGGTATTTCTGGTTGTAGTCGGGCTTTAAGGCACGCCGAGTCTCCCATGCAGACCGCAAGCAAGTGTGCATTTATGACAAGAAGTGGTGGAGGGGTTGTCGAACCGGGCCACCGTGTTGATGAAGGCGGAAGCTAGCCGAGAGAAAGGTGAAGAAATCCGGGCGAGCGTTTGTTGTATTTCCCCTTCAGTTACGTTTGCTTTGCCAAGACACTGGCTGCATTCGAAATGAAGACGGGCCGAGCACCGCGACTTGAAATAAATAAATAGATACTGGAAATGAGAACGATGGAAGAAGATGGAAGATGTGATACGTTGGATTTTCGTTTATCTCCCATCTCGCTTTGCCTGGAGGTGTTTTGATGCTAAATTTAAGCAAACCAGAAGTAACGTAAGAATAGGCACATGACAATAAAATAAACAAACGCACACATTCTCACTCTCTCCCATTCTCTATCTCTCTCCCACACACACACACACACACACACACACACACACACACACACACACATATATATATATATATATATATATATATATATATATATATATATATATATATATATATAATATGAATATAAGGATAAATATTATATTTTACTGTCAGGGATTTTAATCACTCAAGGTAAGGCAAACAAGCCACTAAGACGCAAGGGGTTATTAAGCGTCAAAGAATACGAGAAAAAAAAACATTAAAGAGAGAGAAAAATAAAAGAAGAGAAAGGAAGGAGAAAGAAGATAACGATTGACATTGCAGTCAAATTTTAATCGTTTCTCTCCAAGCATGGCAATAAAGCCACTAAGACACAAGGAGGTTACTGAGTGTGAAATGAGCAAAAGAAAAACATTATTAAGGAGAGAGAAAAATAGAAGGTGAGTTAAGAAGACAGAAGATAACGATTGACACTGCATTTAGATATTAATCGTTTCTCTCTAAGCAAGGCAATAAAGCCACTAAGACACAAGAGAAGGAGGGGTATTGATTGTGTATGAATATGAGACAAAGAAAGAAATTATTAAGGAGAGAGAACAATAAAAAAGAAAAAACAGGAATTAGGATGACAGAAGCTACCAGTTGACATTGCATTTAAATTTTAACCGTTTCTCTCCAAGCAAGGCTATAAAGCCACTAAGATGCAACGGGTTACAGAGTGTGAAAGTATATGACGAAAAGGAAAACATTATTAAGGTGAGAGAATACTAAAAAAAAAAAAAAAAAAAAAAAACAGGAATTAAAAAGACAGAAAATAACGATTTGTACATTTACATTTGAATTTAATTCGTTTCACTCCAAGCAAGACAATAAAGCCACTAAGACGCAAGGAGTTACTGGGTGTAAAAGAAAAACATTATTAAGGAGAGAGAAAAATAAAAGAACAGGAATTAACGACAGACAACAAACTTCAAAAATTTAAAGGCAATATTGACTAGAAAGCAAGAATCAGAAAGATCGTTCCACAAGCGAGTAGTGCGAGAGAAGAAACTGTTAGTATAGAACTTGCGGTTTACTTCTAGACATTTTATCTCTCAAATAATGAAATCTTGCCGCCGATCTATTAGAAGATCAAAGTTGACTGGGATACAAAGACGGCCGGAAGAGAGTTCCACCAACGAGAAGTGCGATAGAAGAAATTGTTAGCATAGAACTTACGGTTACATCTAGCCATTTTAACTGTAAAATGATGAGACCTAACTGCCAATCTAGTATTGCACTTAAATTCCTAAAGTCGAGATACGAAAGGAAAACTTCTCAGATAGAAAAGGCATAGGAAAGATACGTTACGGAGTTGGGAAAGAGATTGAAGTATTGTTGCCAGTTCAGGACCAATAATATTGCAGATACTGCTTTGGATTTTATCAAGAATCACTAAATAGAAGGTAGATACCAAACATTGTGTACTTGGGCAAACAGGAAACTTATTAATATGTAAGATAGAATCTGGAGAGAAATATTGTTTAGCAAGACAGTGTACACACTTTCTTAGCTGAAGACCCGGCAATTAATTCAATATAAATCGAATTGTGATAATTCACTGCCTTAATATCTATCTATCTATCTATCTATCTATCTATCTATCTATCTATCTATCTATCTATCTAAGCTTATCCATATCAATCTGCCCCAGTCTGTTCGTTATCTACCTATCTATTTATCTATGTCTATTCATATCTATCTACCTCAGTCTGTTCGTTATCTATCTATCTATCTATCTATCTATCTATCTATCTATCTATCTATCTATCAAAGTCTATTCATATCTACCCCAGTCTGTTCGTTATCTATCTTATCCATATTTATTAACCTCAGTATGTTCGTTATCTATCTATCTATCTATCTATCTATCTATCTATCTATCTATCTCGGTCTGTTTATATCTATCTATCTATCTATCTATCTATCTATCTATCTATCTATCTATCTATCTATCTATCTAAGTCTATTCATATCTATCTACCTCAGTCTGTTCGTTATCTGTCTCTTTATAATCTCGTTCTGTTCAGATCTATCTATCTACTTATCTATCCAACTATCTATAACAGTCGGTCTCTCTCTCTCTTTCTCTCTCTCTCTTTCTCTCTCTTTATATATATATATATATATATATATATATATATATATATATATATATATATCAGTCTGTTTATATCTATCTCTCTATGTCGGTAAATGTAACTAATACTGTATAATTAAAAGAAAAGGGCATTTTACTCAAATAATTTTATCCATAACAAATAATACATACATACATACATATATATATATATATATATATATATATATATATATATATATATATATATATATATATATATATCACATTTTCCTAAAGGCAAGAAGGAATAGTCTGACAAAAAATAGATAGGTATGAACAAACTGATATATATATATAGAGAGAGAGAAAGAGAGAATGAGAGATAAGTAGATATAAACAAACTGAGATAAGTTAATAGACATATAGATAGATATGAACGTAGATAGATAGATAGATAGATAGATAGATAGATACTGAAAAGACCAAGATAGATAGATAGATAGATAGATAGATACTGAAAAGACCAAGATAGATAGATAGATAGATAGATAGATAGATAGTGAGAGAGACAGAGAGAGAGAAAGACGAATATTTGTTGAAATATTGCCGTTATTTTCCTAAGTGTTACTTCTTCAAGATTTTAGCCAATTATTTAGAAACAGGAAAATTTCGCTGTAAACAACGAAAAGTGAACTGAACTGCTACGTGATATCGGTCCTCCTATTCCGAATGCAGGACAACCTCATCACAGATGAAGAAGTGTGGTTCTACAGAAAGATGCCCTGATGACATGGGCCAAACATGTAATTAACCGGGAAGATTAAAGAAAATGGAAACAAAATGAACATTTAGGATTAGAATGAGATAAGTTTTTGGAAACATCAAATAGAAAGAGGGCTTGGAGAATTTGATCCTCACAAGGGCAGCTGAAAGCTACGAATAGCCTACCTTACGATCTTGTGTAAATCGAGTGCAGAACAGGGTGATAAAGAGAACAAAATATTTGCTTTGAGCTGCGAAAGATAGGACGTTGTGGAGAGATATGATCACCCAGGCTCTGAAGAGATACGATACACAGAAGATGAAGTAGACTTGGTCGACCTGGAATATTTTCAATGTCCTTTTGATGATAGACAGATATGAGTGGCGGCTGAGATATTGCCGGCCCTAACTACTTCTTAACATATGATCAACATCATTTTTTTTTTTTGAAGGGTTACTTAGTCAACCAGAGACCTTTTCGGTGATAGATAAAATGTTTTCGGTAAAATTAGATGAAGTGTATCGCCTATTGTTGCTTAGTATGGTGTGGGTGTAGCCATTCGCGATCGTTTCTCTAACGTCGAGGTCTGACTGTCACTTGGCTATTTCAAGTGCGAGGCGCGCGGCGTCGGGACAGCTGTAACTGACATTGTGCCAAATAGCCCTATGTTCAGATTTATCTTCGCCAACTGGGATTCGACACTCTTTTCTTCTTTTGTAAATCGAACCTTGTATCGTAGCCTTTCTGCGAGCGTCAACGCGGAAAGACGTAGAGCCATTGACGACACGTCTGAAGAGAAGAGGACGCGGCCCCGACCCCTTTTTCGCGCGAGTCGTCTTGTCTCCCGCACGCGCGCTCCCCCGTCGATTCGGCGAGACTAACGTGTCCAGCCTCGTCCCATTACACAGTGCCCTGACACCCGCTCTCTTTACTGCAAGCCCGGCCCGACCCACCAGCCAAAACAACTTGCCATTGGCACTGAGTGTCCAGCTGGTCTCCCAATCATACTGCTCCCCCCTGCGTCTTTCAACAGTGTTGGGTCTACTTCTCGAATGAAAATAACGACTTTCGCCCCTTTCAGTTTTTTTTCTGACTGTTGAAGTAGTTCCCTATTCTGTGTTTCTCTCTCATAGTCTCTTTCTCTCTCAAGCTTTCTTTATCTTTCTATATCACACTTTTATATATCTCTCTCTTTTATCTCTCTTTTCTTTAATCTCCCTCTCTTTTATCTCTTTCTCCCACTCTCTCTTTTTCTTTAAGCGCCTTATCTCTTTCCCTTTTCTCTATTTCCGTTTTCATATTTTAGTTTCACTTTCACTTTCACTATCATTTTCATTACCTTTCCTATTTTTTCTTTCATTCTTTCCTCTCTCTGTTCTCTTTATCTCTTCTCTCAATTTATCTGTTACACTCTCCTCAGCTCTTCCTTTCTCCCCCTCTCTTTCTTTCTTTGTCACCTTTTCTGTATCTCTTTCTCTTACTTTTCCCTCTCACTTTCTCCTCTGTTTGTACTCCGCTTGATTTCTTATTTCTCGCACCTTCCTTCCTTCTTTCCTTCCCTCCCTCCCTCCCTTCCTTCGTTCACATTCTAATCTTTCAATTTCTACCTCTTTTCTTTCCTCAGTCTTTCTCGTGCTTTTCTCTCGTCTTTATTTTTCATTCCTTTCTCTCATTTTTTCTCTATTGTTTGATTTGTCTGTTCCTCCTCTTCCTTGCTTTGTCTTTCATTTTCCTTCTCTTTGTCTCTCTCTTTCTCCCTTTTTCTTTCTCAGTCTCATCTTTCTCTTCTTTCTTTCACTTCTTCTACCTTCTCTTTCCTCGCTGTTTATCAAGCTTCCGCTTTCTCATATCAGTTTGTCTCTTTTGCTTCATTCTCTCTCTTGAGTTATTTCCCTCAATTTCCTTTCTCCTCTCTCTCTCTCTCTCTCTCTCTCTCTCTCTCTCTCTCTTGTATTCTCATTTTAAACTTTCTCCTTTAACTTTCTCCTTAATAACTTTATTCTTTCTTTCTTTCTTTCTTTCTTTCTTTCTTTCTTTCTTTCTTTCTTCTCCCCTCTCCCCTCTCTTTAGGTTTCTCCACCTTTTCTTTCCTTACGTCCTTTGATTTCTCGCACTCCCTCACTTTCCTGTCCTCTTCTTCCACGTGGGCAGCCGATGGACATTTTAGCCCATCTTCGTATTTTCTTTTATTTTCAGAATAAAATCGAGAAAAAGAAAAAAATGAAATTACTGATGACTCAGTCTAAGAGATGACAACATGTTGATCTCTCTCTCTCCCTCCCTCCCTCTCTCTCTGCCCCTCTCTCTCCATCTCTCACTCCTCCTCTCTCTCCCTCCCTCTCACATTCCCCTCTTTCTCCCTCTCTCTCTCCTCTCTCACTCCCCCTCTCTTTATATCTCTCTCTTACTCCCCCTCTCTCTCTCCCTCTCTCTCTCACTCCCTCTCTCACTCACTCTCTCTCTCTCTCTCACTCCTCTCTCTCTCCCTCTCTCCCTCTCTCACTCTCCCTCTCTCACTCCCCCTCTATCTCCCTCTCTCTCCTCTCCCTCTATCTCTCCCTCTCTCTCTTCATCTCACTCTCTCTATCATTCTTAGTCTATTCATTTCATTCTTACACGCACTATTTTATTTTCGCCCTGTTCATCTCTCAATCATTCGCTGTTTGTTCATTTCTCATTCACTCTCTCTCTCACTCTATAATTCTCAACATGTTCATATCTGACTCTCACTCGTCTCTCTCTCTCTCTCTCTGTCACTCTGTTCATCTCTCTCTATCTCGCTCGCTTTCATTCTCAGTCGTTTTATCTCATTCTCTCTCTTTATCATCCTCAGACTGTCCATCTGTCTTTCTCTCTCTCTCTCTCTCTCTCTCTCTCTCTCCATATATATATATATATATATATATATATATATATATATACAGAGAGAGAGAGAATCAGTGGCAGTCATTCACTCCTGTAGTTCACTACTACTAACAAGCAGGATTATTTTTCCTGATGATGGCCATGATGGCAGAAACTAGTTGAGGAACCTAATTAAAATAATAAAACAAAAAAATATTAATATACAACCCAGTGTGTCTAAACTTTTAAGTTTTTAACCTTTTTTATTGATCAAGACATATATATATATATATATATATATATATATATATATATATATATATTAAGACATTTTGTTTATACTTTCTTTTTTTTATAGATACAAATATTAAAGAAAATGCTTTTTTTTTCTAATAAACAGTATTAATGACATTTACCGGCCTGAATGTCCGAGAAATTTTCATTGAAAATATGCGTCCTCCTACAAGAATCGAAACTGTATCCTATACAGAACCATCATATAGCCTGACGTGCTTTTCCGATTTAGACACAGAGGAGCGTTTCGGCTAAAGCACGTTTTCGGTAACGCACGTCAGGCTATAAGACGGTTCTGTATAGCATACAGGTTCGATTACGGGGAAGATTGCTTGATTTGTTTTTTTACGGTTTATCTACCTTGTACGGGTTATTTAAAACTAGAAAAATGGATTATGAGAATTTCTCTTTTTTTTACATTAAAATGATTCACTAATACAAGTTCTACTGATTAACCTATGGCTGTGGAGAGAAGCGGTTGATTCATACCTTCCTCAAAGGTATTTGCCCGTAAGTAAATATAAATTTGCTAAACTACATTACTAAGAACTGTTGGAACTGCTCGTTCACCTTAACATATTTGAGAACGATATTAGAATAATCCAGAACTTATACTGGCAGCAAGCCGCTCACATGTAGATAAAAAAGGAGTTCAGTAAATATAGAAGAATAGAAAGGGGCGTAAGACAATGTTGTGTCGTGTCACCAGACTTATTCAACCTATACTGTAAGGCGATTCTCGAAGAATTGAATGTACTACAAGGATTCTTTATCGGTGGTCACGATCTTAGATGACACAGTGTTGATAGCAGACACAGACAGAAAACTGCATGGACCCTTACAGATGGTAATGAAGGAGAGCGAGATGAAAGGGTTAGACATTAATTACAGGTTGTTAGGAAAAAATTATTAAGGGGAGACTGGCCGCTTCCTTAAGGTAAGGCTTCAAAATTAAATACCTGGGATGTGTTTTAACTGAAGATGGAAAGTGCAACACCACAATCCGAAGGCACATTGGGATAGCGAAAGATGCCCTCCAAAAGCTAAGCAAAGTATTAAGAAACAGAAAAATGTCGTTATAAAGAGAGTGAAGATTCAGTATTTGTCTATATTTCTGAGATTACATATGTACACTATGTATATTATTCGGACTATTGTCCTCATCTTTGTCGCCATATTTATCACCCTTCAGTATCTGTCTATATTTCTGAGATGACATATGTACACTATTTACATTATTCGGACTATTGTCCTCATCTTTGTTGCCATATTTATTACCCTTCAGTACCTGTCTATATTTCTGAGATGAGGTATTATGTACACTATTTACATTATTCGGACTATTGTCCTCATCTTTGTTGCCATATTTATCACCCTTCAGTATATGTCTATATTTCTGAGATGAGGTATTATGTACACTATTTACATTATTCGGACTATTGTCCTCATCTTTATTGCCATATTTATCACCCTTCAGTATCTATCTATATTTCTGAGATGAGGTATTATGTACACTATTTACATTATTCGGACTATTGTCCTCATCTTTGTCGCCATATTTATCACCCTTCAGTATCTGTCTATATTTCTTTGTTGCCATATTTATTACCCTTCAGTATGTGTCTATATTTCTGAGATGAGGTATTATGTACACTATTTACATTATTCGGACTATTGTCCTCATCTTTATTGCCATATTTATCACCCTTCAGTATCTGTCTATATTTCTTTGTTGCCATATTTATTACCCTTCAGTATGTGTCTATATTTCTGAGATGAAGTATTATGTACACTATTTACATTATTCGGACTATTGTCCTCATCTTTGTCGACATATTTATTACAATGTTTCGGCCGTTGTACGCTCCGACCTTCTTCAGTTGGTTGGAATGTCGAACTGAAACCCTTATTTCGCTCACTAGGGTAGATTGTTCTAGTTTCACGTGGCATGTTTAATGGATGTCAGTTATCAGTTATCTTCTGTTAATTTCCCTCTGAAAGTTTTCGACTGCCTTAACCGGGTATTGAACTTACACTCTTTGGGTCCTGTCACTGGATCTAACCAACGCCATGTGTCCTTAAGGACATCAGTGTATGAATCTCTGGGTATTATAAACCTAATGTCTTCAGCTTCAATTTTTTTGTTATCATTTCATGTTTTTACAAGAGCTCATATTGCAATTTTTTGTCGTTATTATCTGGCACTACTTATTACTGGTTCGCATATTCATTTCTATGCTTGGTCGGCTCAGGAGATTTTTGTGTCATAGCATATGTGCTGATACCTTAAGTTTACGAATTTTCCAATGGTGTTCTTTGCCTATGATCTCAACCTGATCCCATAGAGGACGGTGAACTTCCTTTCTTCTCCATATGTGGTCAGCCACGCCTGGTTTTTCCACTTCCCCTCGTGTTACAGCTTTCTACTGTTCTTGAAGCCTTACCTTAAGGGGGCGGCCCATCTCTCCTTTACATTTCTTTCCGCAGCCGCACGGGATAGTTTACACACAGTCTTTAGTCATGTTCTCTTCTGTCGGGGGTTCTTACTCGGGAACGCGATATTCATGCTCAAAATTGTATCAGAAAGAGCAATACAAACGTAGAAGGACGTGCACGTATCTTTTACAGATTGCACTAAGGCGTTCGACAAACACGTCACAAAGATCTATTGGAACTGCTCAGCAACCTTGATATATTTGGGAAAAATATTAGAATAATCAAGAACCTATACTGGCAGCAAACAGCCTGCATACGGATAGAGAATGAGTTCAACAGATGTAGAAAAATAGAAAGAGGCGTAAGACAAGGATGGGTCTTCTCACCGGACATGTAAAGCGAGGCAATTCTGAGAGAACTGGAAATCCTACCAGGATTCATCATTGACGGTCACATTCATAACAACATAAGATGCGCAGATGACACAGTGTAGATACGGGAAGGAAATTACAAACTTCCTACAGACTGTAACGAAGGAGAGCGAGAAGAAAGGACTAAGCAAAAAAACAGAATGCATTGTCATCAGTGAAAGGATGAGCCCGAAATAGACTTACAGGTCGGGGACACTAAAATCAAGCAAGTTGGAAATTTAAGGAACAGTTCTTACAGAAAACGGAAAGTGCGACGCTGATATCCGATGACGTATTGGGATGGCCAAAGATGGCTAAAAAAAAACAATACTGAATATTTTTTTTAAACATTAAAGTATATTTAATCACATCTATCTAATAACTCGCTATCTGGTAATAGATTTTATTTATAAAAGCAATTAAATCTTTTCAAATTAAATAATGTCATAGTTTTAATGCATTTATTTATTTTAGGATTCAGAGAAGATTTTCAGTAAATGAGACAATGTTTGAAAAAAAAAAGATGATTTAATTCTCCAAAGATTCCTTCTTTTAACAAATATAAATATGAAGAAGGAAAATTTTTTAATTTCTCGACATTAAAATCCAACAGTTATTTGATTTTTGCAAGAATTTCCAAAACAATGTGTTTTTTTAACGTCAGAAAAAAGCGCTAAAATTCCCTAATACTAATCTTTGGTCGGCTTCCTGACACAAGAAAAACAAAATTTCTAACCAAAATTTCGAACATGATAGAAAGGATTAAAAGATTTAATAAAATAACCAAAACAAACTTTGATATTTTCTTGAATATCTAAACATAAAAAATTTGACGATAAAACTTTTTTATCGATTGGAACATTTTTTCATCATGGTATGCTATTTTTTCCGGCAAATTATTGGAAGAAACGTGAAAAAGGTGATTGTTTTGTCCTTGGAATTTTTTTTTTTCATATAATTAAATAAATCACGTATTTCCCGTATATTAAGTGGTAAGATGCAAGTGGTAAGACGCACCCTATAATTAGCTAAATATTTTTTTGAATACCTGTTGCGATCTGTAGACAGAAAAATGGATGGAAATATAAGAAAAAGAAATCGTTCGAATGAAATGACTGGATTAGAAAAAACAATTATGAATTGTTTGTAAAATTAAGAGTAAAAATAAGGAAAATTGGAGGCGCCAATGACTAAAAAGTCATTTAATCCAAAGACAGGACATTCACGACTGATGGTCGGTCATTGAGTGCATTTTAACTTACGAAGAAAAAAACTTTATAAATTGCTGCTAGAAATGATTAAGGCAGCAGGAGAGAAAGGCTAAAATAATTTTATGACAATTTTAATTGACAACTAATGAAACATTGTATTCCCTTTTCACCTGATACAATGTTGGAAAATCTAAAAAAAATAAAACAAGAAAGAAAGCGATAAAAACGTGAACGAGTCAGGTTAATTAAAACGTCTGGATCCGTCGGGCGTCAAAATTTACATTTACAGCTGAGAGGTGTGGTACCATTAACGTTGTGATACAAAATTCGAATTTGTTATGTTTCTCCCCTAACTGTTCCCCAAATTTATATATGAGATCAATTCTATGAGTAATATCTTTTTTGTTAAGGAATTCAGTCGAGAATATCACTAAGATGCAAGAGGCAACAGGGTGTTAAAAAGAATGAAAACAGGAAACAAGGGATAAACCTCTACTCCTAATAATAAAAACCTATCTACTCCTACTGAATGAAGAAAATAAATAACATTCCAGAGTTTAGGTGGAGATGTTAGAAATATAGAGTTGAAGTAGACTTTAGAAGGAACCAGAAACCCAATCCTAAACAGGAAACAAGGGATAAACCTCTACTCCTATTCAAAAAACCTATCTACTCTTACAGAAGGAAGAAAATAAATAATATTTCAGAGTTTAGGCGGAGATGTTAGAAGTATAGAGTTGAAGTAGACTTTAGAAGGAACCAGCAACCCAATCCTAAACAGGAAACAAGGGATAAACCTCTACTCCTATTCAAAAAACCTATCTACTCTTACAGAAGGGAAAATAAATAATATTTCAGAGTTTAGGCGGAGATGTTAGAAGTATAGAGTTGAAGTAGACTTTAGAAGGAACCAGAACCCAATCTAAACAGGAAACAAGGGATAAACCTCTACTCCTATTCAAAAAACCTATCTCTCCTAGAAGGAAGAAAATAAATAACATTCCAGAGTTTAGGCGGAGATGTTAGAAATATAGAGTTGAAGTAGACTTTAGAAGGAACCAGAAACCCAATCCTAAACAGGAAACAAGGGATAAACGTCTACTCCTATTCAAAAAACCTATCTACTCTTACAGAAGGAAGAAAATAAATAATATTTCAGAGTTTAGGCGGAGATGTTAGAAGTATAGAGTTGAAGTAGACTTAAGAAGGAACCAGAAACCCAATCCTAAACAGGAAACAAGAGATAAACCTCTACTCCTATTCAAAAAACCTATCTACTCCTACTGAAGGAAGAAAATAAATAATATTTCAGAGTTTAGGCGGAGATGTTAGAAGTATAGAGTTGAAGTAGACTTTAGAAGGAACCAGAAACACAATCCTAAACAGGAAACAAGGGATAAACCTCTACTCCTATTCAAAAAACCTATCTACTCCTACTGAAGGAAGAAAATAAATAATATTTCAGAGTTTAGGCGGAGACGTTAGAAGTATAGAGTTGAAGTAGACTTTAGAAGGAACCAGAAACCCAATCCTAAACAGGAAACAAGGGATAAATCTTTACTCCTATTCAAAAAACCTATCTACTCCTACTGAAGGAAGAAAATAAATAAATAACATTTCAGAGTTTAGGCGAAGACGTCAGAAGTATAGAGTTGATGTAGACTTTAGAAGGAACCAGAAACTCAATCCTAAACAGGAAACAATGGATAAACCTCTACTCCTATTCAAAAAACCTATCTACTCCTACTGAAGGAAGAAAATAAATAAATAACATTTCAGAGTTTAGGCGAAGACGTTAGAAGTATAGAGTTGAAGAAGACTTTAGAAGGAACCGGAAACCCAATCCTAAACAGGAAACAAGGGATAAACCTCTACTCCTATTCAAAAAACCTATCTACTCCTACTGAAGGAAGAAAATAAATAATATTTCAGAGTTTAGGCGGAGACGTTAGAAGTATAGAGTTGAAGTAGACTTTAGAAGGAACCGGAAACCCAATCCTAAACAGGAAACAAGGGATAAAGCTCTACTCCTATTCAAAAAGCCTATCCACTCCTACTGAAGGAAGAAATTAAATAAATAACATTTCAGAGTTTAGGCGAAGACGTTAGAAGTATAGAGTTGATGTAGACTTTAGAAGGAACCAGAAACTCAATCCTAAACAGGAAACAAGGGATAAACCTCTACTCCTATTCAAAAAACCTATCTACTCCTACTGAAGGAAGAAAATAAATAAATAACATTTCAGAGTTTAGGCGAAGACGTTAGAAGTATAGAGTTGATGTAAGACTTTAGAAGGAACCAGAAACTCAATCTAAACAGGAAACAATGGATAAACCTCTACTCCTATTCAAAAACCTATCTACTCCTACTGAAGGAAGAAATTAAATAAATAACATTTCAGAGTTTAGGCGGAGATGTTAGAAGTATTCAAAAAACCTAGAGTTGAAGTAGAGGTTTTTAGAAGGAACCAGAAACCCAATCCTAAACAGGAAACAAGGGATAAACCTCTACTCCTATTCAAAAAAACCTATCTACTCCTACTGAAGGAAGAAAAAATAAATAATATTTCAGAGTTTAGGCGGAGACGTTAGAAGTATAGAGTTGATGTAGACTTTAGAAGGAACCGGAAACTCAATCCTAAAGAAACAAGGATAAACCTCTTCTCCTATTCAAAAAACCCTATCTACTTACAGAAGGAAGAAAATAAATAATATTTCAGAGTTTAGGCAGAGACGTTAGAAGTATTGAGTTGAAGTAGACTTTAGAAGGAACCAAAAGGCAATCCTAAACAGAAAACAAGGGATAAACCTCTACTCCTATTAAAAAACCTATCTACTCCTACTGGAAGAAAAAAATAAATAACATTTACGTTAGAAGTATAGAGTTGATGTAGACTTTAGAAGGAACAGAAACTCAATCCTAAACAGGAAACAATGGATAAACCTAATTCAAAAAAAAAAAACTATCTTTACTGAAGGAAGAAAATAAATAATATTTCAGGTTTGAAGACGTTAAGTATAGAGTTGAAGTAGACTTTAGAAGGAACCGGAACCCAATCCTAAATAAAAACAAGGATAAACCTCACTCCTATTCAAAAAACCTATCTACTCCTACTGAAGGAAGAAAATAAATAAATAACATTTCAGAGTTTAGGCGGAGATGTTCCTAGAGTCGATGCAGACTTTAGAAGGAACCAGAAACCCAATCCTAAACAAAAACAATGGATAAACCTAACTCCTATTCAAAACCTATCTACTCCTACTGAAGGAAAATAAATAAATACATTTCAGAGTTTAGGCGGAGACGTTAGAAGTATAGAGTTAGTAGACTTTAGAAGGAACCAGAAACCCAATCCTAAAACAGGAAACAAGGGATAAATCTTTACTCCTATTCAAAAAACCTATCTACTCCCTACTGAAGGAAGAAAAAAATAAATAATATTTCAGGTTTAGGCAGAGACGTTAGAAGTATAGAGTTTAAGTAGACTTTAGAAGGAACCAGAAACCCAATCCTAAACAGAAAAACAATGGATAAACCTCTACTCCTATTCAAAAAACCTATCTACTCCTACTGAAGGAAGAAAATAAATAAATAACATTTCAGAGTTTAGGTTTAACATTAGAAATATAGAGTTGAAGTAGAAACGAGAAGAAAAGAAACCCAATCTAAAACAGGAAACAATGGATAAACCTCTACTTATTCAAAAAAACCTATCTACTCCTACTGAACGATGAAAATAAATAATATTTCAGAGTTTAGGTTGAGATATTAGAAATTTAAGTTTAAGTAGACTTTAGAAGGAACCAGAAACCCAATCCTAAACAGGAAACAAAGGGATAAACCTCTACTCCTATTCAAAAAAACCTATCTACTCCTACTGAAGGAATAAATAAATAAATAATATTTTAAAGAGTTTAGGTGAGACGTTAGAAGTATAGAGTTGAAGTAGACTTTAGAAGGAACCAGAAAACCCAATCCTAAACAGAAAACAAAGGGATAAACCTCTACTCCTATTCAAAAAACCTATCTACTCCTACTGAAGGAAGAAATTAAATAAATAACATTTCAAATTTAGGCGGAGATGTTAGAAATGTATAAGTAGACTTTAGAAGAACCAAGCCCAATTTAAACAGGAAACAAAGGATAAACCTCTACTCCTATTCAAAAAACCTATCTACAGATACTGAAGGAAGAAAATAAATAATATTTCAGAGTTTAGGCAGACGTTTTATAGAGTTGAAGTAAACTTTAGAGGAACCCAACCCAATCCTAAACAGGAAACAAGGGATAAATCTCTACTCCTATTCAAAAACCTATCTACTCCTACTGAAGGAAAATAAATAAATAACATTTCAGAGTTTAGGCGGAGACGTTAGAAATTTAGAGTTTAAGTAGACTTTAGAAGGAACCAGAAACCCAATCCTAAACAGGAAACAATGGATAAACCTCTACTCCTATTCAAAAAACCTATCTACTCCTACTGAAGGAAGAAAATAAATAAATAACATTTCAGAGTTTAGGTGGAGACGTTAGAAGTATAAAGTACAGGAAACAAGGGATAAACCTCTACAACAGACAGATAGATAGAGAGATAGATAGATAATAAAAAGACCAAGATAGATTTATAGAGAAAGAGAGTGAGATACTGAAAAGACCAAGATAGATAGCGAGAATGTGAGAGAGAGAAAGAGAAAGACTAAAATTAAGTGAAATATTGCCGTTCTTTTTTCCTAAGTGTTACTTCTTCTGTGCCTTTTACTCGCTAACCTTCTACCTCGAGTGACTCTCGGGCCTTGTACAGGGTGAACAGCGCTGTAAAATACTGCTGAAGTCGATATCACATTGAAAAGAACGGATTCTATGCGATCACGAAGTTAATCTTCATCGAACCCAGTCAATACATAGATTGGTGACCGCTTGGGAACACCAAATGCTGTAACTTAAGATGTGTGCAGGTCGTAATGAATAATGACTCGGAATTGTTAATCGAGGTATGAATCTACATTTCCTGCCCCCAACTATGGGTTAATTAGTAACTCTTGTACCACGAAATCATTATTATCCCAAAAACAATTCTTACAATCAGAAATTATTGTCTGGCTTTAAAAACATGAAAAGGGTTGATAAGAAATTAAAATCGAATCAATCAACCATTCTCGGAACAAAACGCATAACGTAGGAGTTGATTATTTAATTTTTTTTTTTGCTGTGTGGGGGGGCTTATATTTCAAGTCTTTTTCTATGTGCCACGTTCTTTCAGGATGTGGACGATCATGGTCCTCCACAACTTCCTATGCTTTATAGCTCTGAGCAATATTTGTCTTTCTGACAGTTCTCCTACTTAAGTTGTCAGCTGCTCTCTCCTGTCCGACATGCTTTCAATCTGCCCTGTGAGTGATAAATTTTCCAAGCCCTTTTTCCTTGTTATGTGCCCTAAAAAAATTCGGATATCTTTTTTCTGGTGTTAAACAGAAGTGTCTTTTTTGTTTTTCTTTTCTATAAAACTTCGGTTCGGTCCATGTTATTCTCAGCATCCTTCTGTAGTGCCTCAAGTATGAAATTGTCTAGCGTTCACTGTCGTATAACGGCCCAGTTGTTTTTTCCCACCTTTTCCGGTTTCTTAATATCTTGCTTAGCTTTTGAAAGGCATCTTCCCCTATCCAGATGTGCCTTCGGATTTCGGTGCCCTCTTTTCCTAGACACTTCCTAGACACATCTTTTTTGTACTTGTTTTTGGTGTCTCCAATTTGTTGTTCGAATGTTGGGCTGTTCCTTTTGCAGACAACCATACACTTTCTCTGGCAATTGATTTTCCTATATACTT
The DNA here is from genome assembly GCA_903632075.3 of Acanthosepion pharaonis. NCBI lineage: Eukaryota > Metazoa > Mollusca > Cephalopoda > Sepiida > Sepiidae > Acanthosepion > Acanthosepion pharaonis. The sequence goes on from CAHIKZ030005550.1 coordinate 631,611, forward strand.
CTTGTCTATGTGCCGAGTCCCCCCCCCAGGATGTCGGTGATCATGGTCCTCCATAACATCCTGTCTCTTATAGCTCTTAATAATTTTTTTTTTGCTATACTCGTAAACTTTGTTCAAACCCGTCAAGTATTTTATGTACTGTATTCTGCTTCTCCTCTTTCTCTTAATCTGTCCTGTGAGTATCAGATTTTCCAAGCCGTCCTTTCTCACTACGTGTCCCAGAAATTTCAACTTGTACAAAGTATAAATGTTCTTTTTGCTTCCTTTTTCTCTAAAACATCGTCGTTCATCACATGTTCGGTCCGTGGTATTCTCAGTATCCTTCTGTAGAACAATATTTTTGTTGCTTCATGACTCTTCTTTATTTTTGAGGAGATCATTCTCTGACATAATATAGGACAGATATCACGTAATTCGTTTTATTTTATTGCCAACTATAAAGTCTATCTTTTTTGCAACGGGTGATTAGTCCTTTCTTCCCGCTTTCCTTCATTATCTTCTGTGAGTGTACTCGTTTTATTTTAAAAGACAAACGACAGGAAAACCTTTACAAAGACAGAGAAAGCGCATTCATTTTTTTTTTTTTTAAGCTTTGCCGCAGTTGAAAGGTCAATCCTTTAAGTTTTCTATCGGGAAAATAATTCATCTTTGTTGTATGCTGTTGAAATCCGAAAAAAAAATAACAAAATAAAGCACTAATCATCAAATAAAACGCGAAATAGTGGGTAATGATCTCAGTGTGAGACGTCGGCAAGGTTGAATGGGTGCAGAGGTCAGGTTGATTTCCCCAGGTCAATCTGGGTGAGGGTGTGAAGATATATGGAGCAAGTCTCCCAAAGCAACACACCTGGCCTTTCATTTGACAGTGGTCTAAGGCGTTGCTCTCGTATCAGCGTAAACATTCGCTTGAAAACACTATTAGCAAACACAAAAAGAAAATGAGATATGACGATTGATGGCCAACTGGAGCAAAGCCATGGTGCGTCAGCTAACCTTGCTCTTCGTCGTCTATGTGTTCTGTCGGTTCAGATCGCGTGTGATCATGGCCCTCCACAACGTAATGGACTTTGCAGGTTTAAGCAACTGCAAGAAAACAGAATGCATGCTCATTAGCAAAAGGGGTGAGTCTAAAATGCGAATTACAAATCGGAGATACGAAAATCAAAGAAGTACAGAAATTTAAATATCTGGGAAGTGTTCCAACAGAGAGTGGAATGTGCGACACTGAGATCTGGAGACGCTTTGGGAGGGCCAAAGATGCTTTCCAAAAGCTAAGCAAGGTAAGAGACAGAAATACAAGTCTAAGATAACTACCACCAACATAGATAGATAGATAGATAGATAGATAGATAGATAGATTTGAAAAAAAAACTGATATATATATATATATATATATATATATATATATATATATATATATATATATATATATATAACATTAGGCATATATGATTTACATACAAGAATTAATCACACATAGAAATTAATAAAAGTATCAATGCGATTATTGGCGACATCCGTCACTAGAAAAACATAATATATGCATTAAAATCCTGTTCATCCATAGTGCGACTTTTGATCCTTGAAGAAAAAACTTGTTGTCTGTAGTTTTTCAGTTTATTCGATGTTAAAATGCTAGTACTTACGGAGGGTCTACCATCCATCATCAGGCATGTGTGTTTTTTTTTTTTATAAAATCAAAAACTTGAGACGATATATCTGTATGTCAGCGAAGGATGTTTTTGAATATCTGCTATTATTGACAGTTGTAAGATCTCGGAACGTGCAAGGACGCAACCTTAAGTTTTTCAAAATTTTAAGTGAGAATTTTATTTAAATATTTCTTGTGATGTGTTAAATCCACGTATTCTATTTTACAAGTGTATTCAGTTTTTATGTCATGAACTATATATATATAGTTCAATAATATAGTGTAATGTCATAATAGTGATTTTTTATAGAATTTTTTTGTACTGCGGATCGATAGTTTTTAATAAACATAAAACATTAGGCAGCATATGATTTACATACAAGAATTAATCACACATAGAATTAATAAGTATCAATGCGATTATTGGCGACATCCGTCACTAGAAAACATAATATATGCATTAAAATCCTGTTCATCCATAGTGCGACTTTTGATCCTTGAAGAAAAACTTGTTGTCTGTAGTTTTTTCAGTTTATTCGATGTTAAAATGCTAGTACTTACGGAGGGTCTACCATCCATCATCAGGCATGTGTTGTTTTTTTCTTATAAAATCAAAAACTTGAGACGATATATCTGTATGTCGAGCGAAGGATGTTTTTTGAATATCTGCTATTTTTTTATTGTTTTATGTTCATGACATAACAAAATAGGAAAATTCCATTAGGAACAAAGAGAAAAGAGCACTGAAATTCTATGTGATATTTGTCCCCTTCTGGTCAATCTTGTAAAAGATGAAGAAGAGACATGAAGCAACAGGAAATAGGAAACTTATACGTAACATCAAGAAGAGACAGTTGACATTGCTAGGATACGTAATGAGGAAGGACGGCTTGGAAAATCTGATACTCACAGGACAGATTAAGAGAAGGAGGAACAGAAGAATAAAGTGCATAACATATTTGATGGGCTTGAGTAAATGGATGGCAGAACAGGGTTTGGGAGAAATAACAAAATGATAAATCTTATTAACAGCTACAAGGGACAGGACAATGTGGAGGGCTATGATTGCCTACGTCTTGAAGGGACACGGTACATAAAAGAAGTAAAAAAAAATAAAATTATAGCTTTCTTCAAAGTTACGTTTGCTGCCAACAAAAATGCTGAGAATTGAGGGAAGATTTTGTTTTTAATACTCAATTTAGATTAATCAAGGACGAGGTTTTAGAGAAAATGGAAACAAAAAGGAGGCAGTTGAAATTTCTGGGGCACGTAATAAGGAAACAGGGCTTGGAAAATCTGATACTCACAAGACAGATTGAGTGAAAGCGGAACAGAGGAAAGCAGCGTGTAACATACTTGAGAGTCTTGAGCAAATGTATTGCAAAAGAGGTTACAGGAGAAATACCGACGACAGTACGTACTAAGAGTTACAAGGAGCAGGAAGACGTGGAGGTCCATGAACGTGTACGCCCTGAAGGGATACGGCACATAAAAGAATAAGTACTAAAAAGTAAAATTGTAGCTGAGAATTGAGGGAAGATTTTGTTTTTAATACTCGAATTAGATTAATCAAGGACGAGGTATTAGAGAAAATAAAAACAAAAAGGAACCTTATACTTAACATCAGGAAGAGGCAGTTGAAATTTCTGGGGCACGTAATGAGGAAAGAGGGCTTGGAAAACCTGATACTCACAAGACAGACTGAGGGCAAGAGAGACAGAGGAAAGCAGCGCATATGATACTTGATGTCTTTGAGAAAATGTATGACAGAACATGGTTTGGGAAAAAATAACAAAAAGACAAAACACAAGAGCTACAAAGGACAGGAAGTTGTGGAGAGCAGTGATCGACCAACTCCTGAGGGGACACGGCACATAAAAGAAGTCATCATACTATACTTCCGAGTTAGTTTATTGCCCCCTAATTACACACAATTAATTAATGTTTCAAGGTGGATCTCTTGACTTCAGCATGTTCTGTGAGTGTCAAATTCTCCAAACCTTCTTTCTTCATGGGAGATCATGACTCTCTACAACTTCCTGTTCTTTGTTACATTTAGCAGTTCTTATCTTTTATATTATTCCCATTTATTTTTTTTATTTTTAGTGATGTTTACCATGTACAAGTCCTGAGAGCCACTCGAAGTAGATGGTTACACAGTAAGAGGAAAAGTTTATGCGAATAAGTGGGGAAGATAACAGTTAACCCTAGACATAAACAGATTAAGAATGGAGTGCGCGGGAAGCATCCACTTGGGAGTCGATTCCACAAAGCAGCTGCTAGAATAGAACTTATATCTCACCAATGAAATACGAAGGGAATGAAGCTGGTCCGTTACAATGTGCGCAACATGGTAGTTCTCAGCATTTTTGTTGGCAGCAAAAGGAACTTTGAAGAAAGCTATAATTTTATTTTATTTTTTTTACTAGTTTTATGTGCAGTATCCCTTCAGGACGTAGGCGATCATAGCCCTCCATGTAGTAAATGTCTGAACTAGTGGAACTGGGGAATATAGTTTGAACACTTTACATGGAAATGTTCCTTTGTTTTTCGCTTTTGTATCCAGAAAAGAGGTTGCAAACAGACAAAGGTGGTACTCGAGTGAAAGGAACAGAAACACGTTCGTAGATGAAAGAAAGAAAAGTTTATTGTAAAAGAGAATAGGGAATCGGTTTTGCTAATAATTCCTGAAGCAAGGATATTTAACTTACTCCTCCACGACACGCATCGTCTGGGCTCCTCTCTGCCCGGAGGCAGAGAGTTCGACTAGCACAGCTGAAGACGAATCTTCACCACCTAATTGCCGAAGCAAAGTTATTTATCTTACCTCCCCGCGACACAGGATGCTTTTTTTTAATGCGGGATTAAACCGAGCCCGTGGGCTCGGGCAAAAATTCCCCGTAGACCCAGTATACACGGGGCCGGGTAGATGTCTATCACCCCAGACGAGACTCTGCACTTCGGCATAGCTTCGTCTGCGTTCCTCTCTGACCGAAGGCAGAGAGTTCGACCAGTACAGCTGGAGATGAATCCCCAACTAATTGCCGAAACAAGGTTATTTACCTTACCTCCCCGCGACACAGGATGTGTCACAAGGCCTTTTTTTAATGCGGGGTTAAACCGAGGCCGTAGGCTCGGATAAAATTTTTACGTAGACCCAGTATACACGGGGTCGGGTAGATGTCTACCACCCGGGACGAGACTCTGGCTTTCGGCATAGCAAGGATATTTGTCAACCGCCCCACGCGGTCAGATGTAGCACAAGGCCGAATTTAACGTGGCGTATCCGATCCCGTAGGCCGGGGCAAAAATTCCCCGTAGACCCCTTAAAAACGGGGTCGCGTAGCTGTCTACCACCCCAGACGAGACTCTGCCCCTCGGCATAGCCTCATTGCCTGAAGGCAGAGAGTTCCACTAGCTTAACTGGAGACGAATCTCCATCTAATTGCCTGCGCTCACTATATATATCTACTGATATAGTCAGTCCACATAGGCCATAGGGAGACATTCTATTACAACAGTCTTTTCTTATTTCTCCCTATTCTCAGTCATCTCTTTCTCTTTCACTTTCTCTCCCTGTAAACTCCTACACACCACGTTCTTGATGTGAAATGGTTAAAAAATATAAATAAAAAATTAAAAAGCAAGATACCGGAAAAGAGTTTTATAAGCGTGAAATCCGAGAGAAGAAACTGTCAGCATAGAACTTACGGTTACATCGAGAAATCTTTACTTTAAATTAATGGGACTTCATCTCGTATTGCGGTGAATTTCGTATATTTGAGTTATCAAGGAGGACAGCTCATCAGAAAATAAAATAACAAAGCTTCTAAAAAAATAACTTGACCCAAGTCAACAACATATAATTTATAGGATTTTTAGCCATGTTGTGAGTTAAATCCTCTGGTAGGGTTAAAATGTCACATGATCTGTGTCGTTCGAATGAACGGCCGAGACAAATTTGAATACGACAGTGTGAGTCAAGTGAGTGCGTTTTGATATGAAATATTCCATAAGCTTGGAAATTGGAATGAGAAGAATCTATCGCTTTGATTTAATAAAGGGTTCTTCGAAATTCCGTGGGTACGAGGAAAATCGCCGAAAGAAGGTCGAGAGTAGAACGACCGAAACGTTGTGAGTATAGCAACTAAGCTAAGTATTTAATAAAATTTAAACATTATTACCAGATTTAAGAAAAAAAATATTATATCAGATTTTTTACCATTTTGTAAATTTCAATCTCTGGATCATGCTGATAAGTCACATGACCTGTTTCGCTCGAAGAAGCATCAAGCGACACAGCATGCATAGTAACTGATACGAGTTATCTCCCCTAACGGACACAAGTTATCTCCCGTAATCACGAACAGCGGAATGACAACAATCTACCCTCCGGGTTAGATAGTGTTCGAATCGATATTGTTAGAAATCTCCCGAGTACGGAGACAGACATCTGACAAAGGCCACAGGATACAACAGTCGAAGCGTCGTGCGTATAAACACCAAGACGAGGCTGCTGGTTCGAATCACAAGCCATATAATAATTACCTTTCTGTTTGACTGATTTTTTTGAAAGGAAATTCCAAGATTTTTCTTATCGGGACCTCCATCAGGCGAAGCCTCTAAACAGGTTAAATAGGGTTGTATGATGAAAAATAGAGAAAAGAAGGTCGTAAGGCAATGATAAGCAGAGACGATATCGAAATCATAGTCCCTTAACGCCAATAAATACTCCCCCCATAAAAAAAAATCTGTTGTTTTTTTGTTTTTTTTATGATTGATGTTCCATTGCGAGAACCTTAAGGGCTTTATCTTCCATCAGTTAAAACGAATCGTCTAAACACAGATTACGACGAACCTGTCAGCTTTTAGTGATAAGTTGACTCGGTTCTTTTTCACGATATGAACTTTTAACTGGTTCTGTTGTATAGGACAGAAACATCTTAATGCTTTTTTTTTTTTGGAGGGTTATGCTACACTAATCACGTGATTAAAAAAAAAAAAAAAAAAAAAACGGGTGCGTACACACAGGCTTTTTCACCGAAACGCGTATATTCTTATTTAACCAATGTTTCTCAATCGTTTTAAATTCGGAGCACACTTGTAGAATAACTAAAAATCAGAGATGTACTTTAAATTCTAATAAGGAAAGATTATTCATGAAATTTAAGAATAGAAAAATGTTGTTTCAGCATTCTCAAAGATTAACGGTACAGTTTTTATTTAAAGCAGCGTTTCTAAACCTGGGCTATATCGCTCACCGGTGGCCGATTTCAACTGTTGGTTGGGTGATTAGCAACTGAACAGAAAATGGTGGACGTTTAGAAATTGGATTCCGTGATATAGGATTCTCAGTATTAAAATGGTATTACAAGATATGGTCCCCCCCAATATTCATAGGAGCTATGCAGAGCAAAGAACACAGATAAAAATTAAAAAACTAGAATAAAGAGTCGCATACCCAGATAATATATACATACACACACACACACACACACACACACACACACATAGAAGAGAGAGAGAGAAGCCATTGGTTTATACCAACGGCTTGCTATACTTCATACTTCTCCAATTCACTCTCGTGTGGTCATGTGTGACGTCATGAGATGCGGTGCGATTTTCGCTTCTAGCGTCTTATATGCACGTGTTTATCGTTGCTTAAAAATCATCTATGTAAACATTGACAGACTATCATCACTGTCTTGTCCGTATATTGCTTAATATGTTGTAATTGACATCTTTGATAATGGCTTATGTAAGCCGAAAGCTTAGATTGGATTAAAGAATATGGATCAATATTGTGACTTTCTTTCTTCGTTCAATGATAATGTTATTAAACTTATCAGACGTTATGAAAAGAATTTACATAAAATAAATAGAGAACACTTGTCTATATTATTTAATGAAACGTGTATGATATATATATATATATATATATATATATATATATATATATATATATATATATATATATATAAACAGACGACATTAAAGGTTCCATTAGTTATAATGTATTTCACCAGAGAATTTTATTTTTCTCTGGATCTTCAGACTTCACTTTCAAAGGTTAAGAGAAAAATAAAAGCGGTCTGTTTTTCTTTAAATTAAATTATTCACTCTGACTTAACATTGAGCTCTCAGGATTTCATCCGCCATGGGATTATCCATACGAATTACTAAGATTCACGTTACTTATATATATATATATATATATATATATATATATATATATCTTAGTCAGTTATGTGCCATGGGTGATACACGCTTAGGTGATTATGTATCTTTTGATACATGAATGACGAGGCAGTTTTTTTCCCTGCACTAAGTTGCCATTTCTTTCTGCGGTAGATTAATTGCCATCCAAGGCTATAGAATCCGGTTTGTCCTGCTATTTAGCGATAGCTTGGGGGGGGGAGAAGCGGATTCATACCTTTCCCAATGCCATTAGCAAGGAAGTGAAAGTAATGGAGTCTGAATAATGTAAATAATGTAAGCAATCATAATACCCCATCTCAGAGATATAGACAGCCATTATATCACTAGAAGCTAGTCACTGGATCTAACCAACGCTTTATCCACTGGGATATGTGTCCTTGTCAATATGGCAATGAAGATGAGGATAACAGTCCGAATAATGTAAATAATGTAAGTAATCATAATACCTCATCTCAGAGATATAGACAGCCATTATATCACTAGAAGCTAGTCACTGGATCTAACCAACGTCTTTATCCACTGGGCAATGTGTCCTTGTGAATATGGCAATGAAGATGAGGATAAGAGTCGGAATAATGTAAATAATGTAAGTAATCATAATACCTCATCTCAGAGATATAGACAGCCATTATATCACTAGAAGCTAGTCACTTGATCTAACCAACGTCTTTATCTACTGGGCCATGTGTCCTTGTGAATATGGCAATAAAGATGAGGATAACAGTCCGAATAATGTAAATAATGTAGTAATCATAATACCTCATCTCAGAGATATAGACAGCCATTATATCACTAGAAGCTAGTCACTTGATCTAACCAACGTCTTTATCTACTGGGCCATGTGTCCTTGTGAATATGGCAATAAAGATGAGGATAACAGTCCGAATAATGTAAATAATGTAAGTAATCATAATACCTCATCTCAGAGATATAGACAGCCATTATATCACTAGAAGCTAGTCACTTGATCTAACCAACGTCTTTATCTACTGGGCCATGTGTCCTTGTGAATATGGCAATAAAGATGAGGATAACAGTCCGAATAATGTAAATAATGTAAGTAATCATAATACCTCATCTCAGAGATATAGACAGCCATTATATCACTAGAAGCTAGTCACTGGATCTAACCAACGTCTTTATCTACTGGGCCATGTGTCCTTATGAATATGGCAATAAAGATGAGGATAACAGTTCGAATAATGTAAATAATGTAAGTAATCATAATACCTCATCTCAGAGATATAGACAGCCATTATATCACTAGAAGCTAGTCACTTGATCTAACCAACGTCTTTATCTACTGGGCCATGTGTCCTTGTGAATATGGCAATGAAGATGAGGATAACAGTCCGAATAATGTAAATAATGTAAGTAATCTTAATACCTCATCTCAGAGATATAGGCAGCCATTATATCACTAGAAGCTAGTCACTTGATCTAACCAACGTCTTTATCTACTGGGCCATGTGTCCTTGTGAATATGGCAATGAAGATGAGGATAACAGTTCGAATAATGTAAATAATGTAAGTAATCATAAAACCTCATCTCAGAGATATAGACAGCCATTATATCACTAGAAGCTAGTCACTGGATCTAACCAACGCTTTATCCACTGGGATATGTGTCCTTGTCAATATGGCAATGAAGATGAGGATAACAGTCCGAATAATGTAAATAATCATACCTCATCTCAGAGATATTGACAGATAGATGAAAACTGTTTTGTTTTGGAGCCCTTATAATTCACCGGATCTAACCAACTTCTTTATCCACTGGGCCATGTGTCCTGAAGAGGGCCGGAGCGTACAACGGTCGAAACGTCGTGAATATGGCCATAAAAATGAGGATAACAGTCCGAATAATGTAAAAAATGCAAGTGATTTTAATCCATTGAGAAATGCAAACGGGAAATGATTATCCACTCCCTCCTAAAGATTAAGGAAGTTTTTATCCAGCTTAAAATATTAAATGAGACTTAGTCGTAGAAGACATGTGGTTGGTGTTTCTAGTTTTTTTGTTCCTTTTTTTTTTAAATAAATGTATTTTAATTAATAAAAAGTAATGCATGAATGACTATTCTCTTAACTAGTGGTGTAACTTTATACTCCTCAGGACGTTATTTACATTATTCGCTATATTTATTACAACGTTTCGGCCTTTGTACGCTCCGGCCTCCGGTTGGAATGTCGAACTGAAACTTTTATTTCGCTCACTGGGGTAGACTGTTCTAGTTCCACGTGCCATGTCTAATGGATGTCAGTTATCAGTTATCTCCTGTTAATTCCATTCTTCAAGTTCTCCGCCGACTTAACTAGGTATTGAACTCACACTCTTTGGATCCTGTCACTGGATCTAACGAGCTAACGCCTTTATCCACTGTGCCACGTGACATCTGTGTATGGATTTCTGGGTATTATAAACCTCAAGGACACATATTGAATTGTTTTAAAATTTTCTTTTAGATCTTTTATTAAGAATTCTTAGATTTTTTTTATTCAGAATTTTTTGATACTTCTTGTGAAAATGTTGTCAAATTTCTTTCATGAGATTTTTTTTATATATTTCTTTTTTCATTATTTTCTTTGTTGAAAATTATTAGATTTTTTTCATTAAGATTTTCACTATTGGTATTGATGATTTAAAAAAACGGCCAAAATATGATTGAAAGAAATATTAAAATAAACCCTCTCTAAACTCGACCATGTCTCTCACACCACTCATCGCTACCCTCTCTGTTAAATTGCATAAGCTTAATACTACCCGTCAAAAGTGTGAATTGTCATTTCATCTTTCGTTTCATTTTTTTGAAGTGTTATCTGATGATCCAGCGCCCTTTAAAAGGGCTCTGGTGAAAAAAATTATTATAATGGAACCTTTAAGTGTTCTGTTTTTCTTAAATTAAATGAAAATTAAATATATATATATATATATATAATGTGTATATATTTGAGTCGCAACGTTACAATTCGGAACTAAAAGCATGATACACCAAAAATGTTCCTTACTGGCTTCTATATTCAATGCTGGACTCAGTGAACAAAGGTACGCTAAATTTGACAATTTAAAAAATAATGGTCACTGATATGACAGCTGTTACAATACAATGAAAAGTAATCCTTTGAATAAAAAAAACATAAGCTCCTGAACAAAGAACAATATTTTAGTCTAAACCAATCTCTCTCTCTTTCTTGCTCTCTCTCCCCACAAATGTACACACACACACACACACACACACACACATATATATATATATATATATATATATATATATCCTAAGCTTCCTGTGTTGGTGGCGTTTTATGAAAAGGTTAAGTACTCCGACCAGACGGCAGCGGCGACAGGAAGTGCTGGTCATAAATTTTCAAACCTTCATATCTTCCTGAGTCCATGACATTTAAAATTTAAAAATAAAAAACACATTTCAATGTGCGTATAAGACGCATTTTAACTCGTAATCTTTAAAAACTTTTCAGAATCTTTTTACGTCACGAATTACAATAGAAGAACATATTTCATATTTTATCTAAACTATCCTCATTGCAACGATCTTTGTAATTTTAATTAATAATAATTTAATATTTCTTTTTGAATGATTTTGATATTTTTATAAAATAACCCTTGCCAATCAAGGCAATGAACCCACCAAGAAGCAAGGAGTTACTGATTGTTAGAGATTATGAGAAAAATATCTAAGTAGCTGCTTTCAGAGATTCGCTTAAAAAAAAGAGTATAAACGATGAAAAAAATGTCCTAATTTAATAAAAACAAATTTCTATCGTCAAAATCTTTGTTATTATTAAAAGGAAAGAGAAAATGAATTTTTGATAGTTAAATTACATTTTTGATCTATTTTTGAAATATTGCTTAAAATTATCTCTCTGACCATAGCTTAATTAGGACACATTTAAACACATTAAGACGCCTACCAAATATTATCTGCGTCATACTTATAGGAAATGCCAGCATAATAATGTCACCCACGTGTAAAAAATAATATTTTCCGGCTAAAAATAATGGAAGCATTATTAGTAAAAAAGTAAAAGCCAACATAGAATGATGTTATTCTATGTTGGCTTTTACTTTTTTACTAATGAACACGGACATAATGTAATGACCGTGTTTGGGAAATTTAAAAAATCTATTATTGTTTTTCTAGGAAAATTTACAGATTTTTTTTTAGATTTTGTAAAGGATCACCCAATATATAGTAGAAGCATGAGACGAGATGTGGCAGCAATATTAAGCAAAGACAAACTGTAGGCTTATAAATATGTAAGAGAGATACTAGCGAGAAAGATTGTCTAGCGCAAAGCAGTGAACAAGCTTTTTTAGTTTCTTTTACGTTTGATATATAGTTCCCACCGAAAGATTCTTATACGTGAAAATTTCAAGATGTTCCTATTTAAATCGTAATTCTTAATATTTCTGCCACATATGGTTCGGTAACCATGCTATTTTCTGGAGCTCTTTGATAAGATCCAAAGAAGAATCAGCAATATGTTTGGCCTTGATCTGGCTGCTTGGCTTCGGTCATTTTCCAACCACTATAAAGTTTCCTGTGTCCCTTTTTTATTCTAAATACTTTCTTGGTAATTATCCTGATGATCTCTTCACTATGGTACGTAGACTTATTGAATTTAAGCACAGTGCTAGACTGACCTGGAGATCTCATTAATTTAGAGCTGAGGTGGCTAGATATCACCGGAAGTTCTATGCTAATAGTTTCTCTGGCACTTCTCGTTTGTGGAAGTCACTTCCGGCTCCATGCTTTTCAGCCAACTTAATTTACAAAAATTTAAATTCAATGTTAATCGCTATCTAGTGTTCTTCTGATTATCTTTTCTTTTCCCGCTCATTAATAATGTTTCTGTTCCTAATTCTTCTACACCCTGTAACCCCCTGGGTCTTAGTTGCTTTATTGCCTTACTTATGGAACTTCCTTCCGGCTCCATGCTTTCCAGCCAACTTTAATGTGCAGAAATTTAAATGTAATGTCAATCTACTGTTCTCCTGATTACTCTTTTCACTTCACACTTATTATTAATGTTTCTGTTCCTAATTCTTCCAAACGCTGTAACCCCTTGTGTCTTAGTGGCTTTACTGCCTTACTTGTGGAACTCCCTTCCGGCGCCATGCTTTCCAGCCAACTTTAATGTGCAAAAATTTAAATGTAATGTCAATCTACTGTTCTCCTGATTACTCTTTTCACTTCACACTTATTATTAATGTTTCTGTTCCTAATTCTTCCAAACGCTGTAACCCCTTGTGTCTTAAAATAAAACTGCCTTACTTGTGGAACTCCTTCCGGCGCCATGCTTTCCAGCCAACTTTAATGTGCAAAATTTAAATGTAATGTCAATCTACTGTTCTCCCTGATTACTCTTTTCACTTCACACTTATTATTAATGTTTCTGTTCCTAATTCTTCCAAACGCTGTAACCCCTTGTGTCTTAGTGGCTTTACTGCCTTACTTGTGGAACTCCCTTCCGGCGCCATGCTTTCCAGCCAACTTTAATGTGCAAAAATTTAAATGTAATGTCAATCTACTGTTCTCCTGATTACTCTTTTCACTTCACACTTATTATTAATGTTTCTGTTCCTAATTCTTCCAAATCCTGTAACCCCTTTGTGTCTTAGTGGCTTTACTGCCTTACTTGTGTGAACTAAATTCCGGCGGCATGTTTTTTCAGCCAACTTAATTTACAAAATATTTGAATTCAATCTCAATCACTATCTACTGACCTGTTGGTTACTCTTTTAACTTTCTCCTCATCACTTGCGGTGATACAGATAAAATTAAAAAAATAGAAAGAAAAATAAACGAATTCCTAGACTATAAAATCCCGTGCAAATGGATTTTATATTTGTGGATCGTTAAGAGTTGAGATGGTTTAATTTATCCAAATATTGCAATAACAATTATAAGCAGGAATGCAGATCCTTATTTCAGTAAGAAGATAAAAATGAAAAGATTAAATATGGAAAAGATTTCCCATTTACCTGAAGCAGACGTTAATTGCATGAGAGCATTATTGCTTCCCCTGTTTAAACTTTCTTTTTTCTCATTATTCGTTATGCTTCTTTTTTTATCTCTCTCTAATATATTATTCTCCTCTTTTGCATGCATTAGGAACGGTTCATTATTTATCTGAGGTAATGGCATGGTAAATAAATTTCGGAATAAGTTATTTTTTATTATAAATAAACGGGTTAATTTTCGTTCATTGCTTGCTAAAATTTATTCGAATTATTGTTTCCATTTTCTCTTGTAATTATTGCAATTGTCTCGAGTACTTCTGAGATTATAAATTATCATTATTATAAACTGATTTATTCAATCTGTTATCCTCATCTTGGTTGTTATAGTCACAAAGTTTCGGCTATTTCTGAGATGAGGATTTATCATTATTATACACTGATTTATTCAATCTGTTATCCTCAACTTGATTGTTATAGTCACAACGTTTCCTCTATTTCTGAGATGAGGCATTATCATTATTATACACTGATTTATTCAATCTGTTATCCTCATCTTGATTGTTATAGTCACAACGTTTCCTCTATTTCTGAGATGAGGCATTATCATTATTATACACTGATTTATTCAATCTGTTATCCTCATCTTGATTGTTATAGTCACAACGTTTCCTCTATTTCTGAGATGAGGCATTATCATTATTATACACTGATTTATTCAATCTGTTATCCTCATCTTGATTGTTATAGTCACAACGTTTCCTCTATTTCTGAGATGAGGCATTATCATTATTATACACTGATTTATTCAATCTGTTATCCTCATCTTGGTTTTTATAGTCACAACGTTTCGTCTATTTCTGAGATGATAAATTATCATTATTATAAACTGATTTATTCAATCTGTTATCCACATCTTGGTACTTATAGTCACAACATTTCGGCTATTTCTGAGATGAGGAATTATCATTATTATACACTGATTCATTGAAACTGTTATCCTTATCTTGGTTGTGGTAATCATTTAATTTTAATTAAACAATGATAAAGTTAAAAAAATGAATTGCAGACTATTCGCTATTTATATAAAAAGCTGAAGTTTTAAGAAACGTACTAAACAAATTTCAGTTTATTTTAATCAAAAACTCCTTTGTAATCAATTATATTTTGATAAAAATTTAAAAAATTATATTTTAATAATAATTGTGAAAATTATATTTTAATAAAAATGTTAACAATAAAGTGACAAAAGTTTTCGTTAAACTGGAACTAAACAGATTCTCTCGTTTTATGTAATAAAGTGTTTATTTATTTCTAATTACAAACATTTTTCCATGAAAGACGATAATTTAAAAGTTAAGCAACCTTAATCCTCGGCAGTACAGAGAGGTGTGATCGCTTGAAAATTCCAGGTATTGTAAGCTTGGATGTGCTCATATATTTGTGTGGTCATAAATCGAAAAGAGACATGATCTCCCAAGCGTGTCACATTCGCTCCTACCAACACGCATTGTGTCAACTCAGTAGGTTAATGAGACCGTTCCTCCCCATGAATCTGAAGAGGGCCTACACCCGACAAAGGGCTTCACAAACAGAGCAGCAGAATCGTAAAAAGATGAAAAAGTATTTAATTAAAATACGTTTTTAAATGTATATCTATTTAAATATATATATATATATATATATATATATATATATATATATATATATATATATATATATATATATATTTAAATATATATTTAAATATATATTTAAATATATATATATATATATATATATATATATATTAAATATATATATATATTTAAATATATATTTAAATATATATATATATATATATATATATATATATATATATATATACAAAAATCACCTCATATTCGGAATAATTTATTTCTGCCTTATCAACTCCGATGATGTTACAACAGACAACCGATATTTTTGGCTGCCGATATAAGCTATTCCCCATATTAGTTGATTTGGGATTTTAATGTATATTATATATATATATATATATATATATATATATATATATATATATAGAGAGAGAGAGAGAGAGAAAGTGATAGATAGATAGATAGATAGATAGATAATATTAGTGGTAAATATACACATACATATGCAAAATATACAAATATATATACATACATGCATACACATACGTATATCTTTTGAATAAAAAATTCCAAGAGACTAGAATCCAGTTAGAACTCAATGTCCAGGACAGAGTAAGGATATAATAAAATGGGTTAAACACTAATGTTCCATGGTCATAATTTATTCCATTGGAATCGTAAATTTTTGAATTTGTAGGTTTGATGAATTGGATCGTATTTACGATTCCAATGGAATAAATTATGACCATGGAATATTAGTGTTTAAGCCTTTATATTATATATATATATATATATATATATATATATATATATATATATATGACAGTCAGTGAGTGGCTGTTATCTCCTGACGATATTCAGTCACCCCACCACGAGGGTGTCATGTGGCACAAGACCCTTTTAACGTGGGCATTCCGAGTCCGTAGGCTCGGCCAAAAATATGCCCATTGAACACGTATAAATGGGTTCAGGGCCGGTCTACCTCCCCGAAGGAGACTCCGCCCTTCGGCGTAGCCTCCTTCGGGTTCCTCCCGTCCGTAGGAAGAGAGTACAACCGAACAGTCGGTTCAAAAGTGACAATTTATATATATAGGTCAGGGATGCATTGTGGGTAGTTTAGTGTATTGTTCTAACGGTTATTTTGGTGGAATCTAAGGAGATATAACTTTTTAAATGCTAACAAGACACATTCTAAATAGCCAAAAAATTCATCCTGATCCACAATTATTCCCACTCAATAGCCCCTAGAATAATTCGAAACACAACCGTTATATCCCACGAAAATAACCATTAGAATAATATAAGAGACTACCCAAAATGCCATACTACCCACCATGCATCATTGACCTGCATATATAAAGAGTCGAGCAAAAACACAACATGTATGACCTGACGATAGCGTTTAACCAAGAAATATACTGTCGCTTCTGGGCGTTGACTTTATATTTATATAACTCATAAATATAGCATACCTTAAAAGTAAATATATATATATATATATATATATATATATATATATATATATATATAATTTAATTAAAAAAAAACAGACAAATTTAAGGTTACATAAGTTTATAATTTATTTCCCCAGGGATTTTCTTATTCCCTGGATCATCAGAACTCAGTTCCAAGCATGAAAAATTGAATTATATATACATACATACATATATACATGCATATATATATATATATATATATATATATATATATATATATATATATATATATATATATATATATATATATATACACGTTGAGTACCGTAACCGAACATCACTCTCAAAATATTTTTGGTATTTAAAAGAAATCAATAAAACCTCACAATAAAATGGAAATTATTTTTAAAAAAAGACGATAATTTGTAAGTTATGTCCCCTGAGACTACATGAAAAGCTACATATTAAGTTTCCTAAAAATAATGAATTAACTGTAATATGTAAGGCATTGTACAATGTTTAGTTTAAAATATAGTCAATAGAATTTTTTACAAAAAAAATCTATATATTACAATTATATATCCATCATTTATTATAAATAAAGGTTCATATAATATTTATTCAATTCTCGATTTTTAATATTAATATTGCCATGCTTTATGGCCCATTGAATAAACATAATGATGATATATAAAAGTGGTTTAATCATACAAATATATATATATATATATATATATATATATATATATATATATATATATATATGATCATTTCATTATATCTTAAAATGATATTCTTAAGGGGAAGTAATGGTAATGCGTCTAAAAAAATGACAGCTCATCTAGACAAGTATGAATAATACACACACACACTATACTTCTCACCTACATTTTTTCAATTATCTGCTTTAGCTTTGACGTATCTTTTGATTGGTCAAACAAGACATACCCATAAAATTTTGAAATTTTGTTCCCCACTCCTTCTTAAATCTTCAATAATATACCATTCTGTTTTCAAAAGTAAATCATTTTCATCTAAAGTTACCCAACATCGCTTGATAATGGAGCAGAATTTCCGAAACATAAACATTTCCGTGTCGCAATATAAAATATTTTTGAAATAAAAGTATTATTAAAATATTATGCTCTACATTGTATCGAGTGCTTTAAAAAGAAAAAAATGCTGTGGATTCTTAATCTGACTGTTCTTTCTCTTGATAATGAAAAGTCTAACACCAAGATCCGAAGCCGCACTGGGATAGAGAAAGATGCCTCTCAAAAGCTAAGAAAAGTATTAAGAAACAGGAAAACTGTATAAAAAAGAGGAATGAACTATTATGCAATATGGCAGTGAATGCTGGACACTTTCCTCAAAGATGAAGAGGTGACATGAGGTAAGAGAATTGTTGTTCTACAAAAGGATCTGAAAATATGTTTAAATTGTAAGAATGTTATTAGATAATAATGATTCAATGATAGATGTCTTACTAATTAACCCATAGCTGGGGAGAAGAAGGGGATTCATCTCTTTCACAAGAGTAATTGCGCGTCAGGGGATATAACGAACCCAAATGGAATTGATCAGCCCTTACTCACCCTGTTTCCATTGAGTCGAAGTTTGCACTAACTGACCTCGGAATTGAACTCAAAGTTAATGTCTGATACTTAGCCTGAGACAAGGCTAAATTCCATGAGCAAAAATGGGCAGCGAGTGAAATCTATGAAACTTTTTCACGACAGTGGAGTCTGGCACAAGGCCAGAATTATTAGGTTTCCACATAAGCTCTCTACTAAGTTTAGATTAATTTAGTGCAAGGGAGTAAGCATGGGGCACCTAGTGAGGATCAAATATATTTCAAAAGAAAAATCCCTGGGAAACGACATGAGAAATTATCGATTCATGGAAAGCAAGCTAAAATATTTATTAATGTTAATTATCTGAGAAGTATTGTCTATACGAAATGTTAAGATTGACTGAGATAGATAGATAGATAGATAGATAGATAGATAGATATGAATATACAGAGAGAGAGAGATATGAACAGGCCGAGATAGATAGATAGATAATGAACAGACCGAAATTAATATGAAAAGAGTTAGTTAGTTAGATAGATAGATAGATAGATAGATAGACATGAACAGACCAGAATAGATAGATATGAAGAGAACGTGATAGATAGATAGATAGATAGATAGATAGATAGATAGATAGATTTCAATAGACTGAGATAGATATATAAACAGTCGTACGGACAGATAGATGAACAGAATGAGATTGACAGACACACTCTAGACGCGTATACATTATACGGAGACTTCCAACTGTGTACGTACATTTGTTTACCTCCAGTTACGTCTACGCACAACAGTATATATATATATATATATATATATATATATATATATATATATATATATATATATATATATATATATATATACCACACGCACGTTTCGCTTTCTGACACCTGAACATCTACAAACACTTTAATGCACGCACACCTGCGAACGCATGTGAAGATCGTTACAAATGCCGCAATGAAGGACGCCCGTGCGCTCTTGCTCGCACACCTATACACGCACGCACTTAAATAATTCGATATGATCTCCAGCTTGCAAATTTATTCATTCTGTTTTCGACGGACCCCACGTGAGCAGAACTCCATGAACAGAGACTGTCTTTGTTTTCGTCCCCATTCAACCACTTGCGCGTTTCCTCATACCCAACCTGACGAGAATATATATATATATATATATATATATATATATATATATATATATATATATATTTTTTTACTCTTGTTCCCTTTATTAAAGGTGTCGACCATACACAATCTCAATTTTCTTCAAGGTGGTGGTGGCGGTGACCATTAAGCGGTCGAATTGAATGGCATATTTACACAAGCAGCGAACGGCTTGTCCCTCAGTCGAATTCCCAGGGTCACCCGTCAATTGACGACGTTGTTGTGGGTAGGCAGGCTTTAGAAGAACGACAGTTTTTGTGATAGTGGGGTCTTTCCAGAATGACCCTCTGCACAGATGACCAATATCTTTGTGTGTTTTTTATGGGCTAAGCCAATCAAATATTGAGTTATTAATATAAATTCTAGGTTAGTTTGACACAAGGCCTTAAATGTGATTCACTTGGCGAAGCTGAAACTTACGCCATTAATAATAGTCTTTGATGTCTTTACTAATCATTAATTATATGCTCTGTATCTTCAAGATGTAGGCGATCGTTGCTCCCCACAGCTTCCTTGTCTTCATTCTTCTGAGTTTTCTTTCTGCTAGACTGGTTATAATCCAATGCTTGGGAGCAAAATTGGCCTGATATTTAATCCATAGATATAGGGAGCTAAGATGTCTTTCGAAAAGTTTTAGCGCGAAATATCCAATGTTTTTTTTCAATGCGATGTTAATACTGAACGTAAACAGTGAAGCTGAATATAAATAAACGGGGCGTCTCCTAAAATACGCGGATCCACTAAAAAATAAAGTTTAAACTTGTACAAATAATATATATATATATATATATATATATATATATATAGGCAGCAATCCTTCGTTTATGCATGTTTCATTAAAAACGACAGACAAGGTACTACGGTTAAGCTTTTCATTTAATTTTTCCTGTGTTCTGAGAAGAGCTTTCTTTTCTGGACAAAGAGTGTGTAAAAACTGTCCAAATATTTTATATTTCCGAGCGCTTTCGGCTATACCTTTAGCCATTATCAAGGATGATTCAATTTTTCAGTTTAATTGAGTGTGTGCATTATGTGTATGTTTTAGTGTGTAGTAGGGATGTTTTAATTTCTGAATACGGTTAGCACATTGTGGCCTTGTTCGTAGTTAATATTGTTAAGAGTTGGCTTTTTCTTTTTATTATTATTAAAGCTTCCATTATTTTTAATCTTTTGTGACAGGTGGATGCAGTTATTATATTTGTGTTTTCTACCAGTTTTATAAAGATGTGAAAATGAAATCGTATGTGAAACGTGTGGCATCTTGTCACTCAAGGACAGAAAGTTAGAAAGGTTGGAGGGCGAAGATAATCTTGAAAAAAGTTGAAAAATGATCCTGGTATAATACATATATATATATATATATATATATATATATATATATATATATATATATATATTTGTGTGTGTGTGTGTGTGTGTGTGTGTGTGTTTCGGTAGATGAGACTGACAAAGGACGTATATTTTTTATATTAAATATAATTAGAGAAAAATGCAATTGCCGGAATACAGAAAATTGTTCACTAAACGGCAACTGTATAGTAAAATCTATTGTTTACCGGGCTATAATAGAGCCTAAAAGAGGAGAAGGAATTCTACAGGTGAAAAGTGCGAGACATGAAGCTTTTGGACCAGCAAAAATTGTATATTGGTTCCACAGAAGGGACGTTTAAAAAGAGGTTTTATAATCATAAATATTCTTTTAAGATAGCCAACTACAGAAACAATAGGTAACTGGTTGGTTAGGTATGGAAGGTAAAGGAAAAATAATAAAGACCCATTGAAAAATGTGATATATTGAGAAAAACCCGGTCAATTCATATCTGGAATAAGATGTGTAAACTATATCAAGGGGAGAAATTGGCAATTATGCTATATTCTGAGCTGCATAAATTGCTTAATGAATGATTACGTTTTGCAAGCATGAAAGGAAATTCCTGCTGGTGAATTTTGAATGTGGGTCGAAGTAATTGTATAAAACGGGAATGGGATATTACGGCGTAGTACATTTGGCGTCAGTGATTCGTCATAGGGATTTTTCGGCAGAAAGATGATTAGGCATCAGATTACTTTTTCACCGTTATAGTCAAATCCCCCATCTCTCTCTCTCTCTTGTTTATAAGTCAAATTCGTACTTCGGCGTTATATGCTCGAATAGTCCAATTTAAGAAAAATTGGAGGCATTTTTATATTTAAGACAAAGTGTAGTTGGAGGTATTTTTATATTTAAGAAAAAGACTAGTTGGAGGTATTTTTAATTTAAGAAAAAGAATAGTTGGAGGCATTTTTATATTTAAGAACAAGAGTAGTTGGAGGTATTTTTAAATTTAAGAAAAAGAATAGTTGGAGGAATTTTTAAATTTAAGAACAAGAGTAGTTGGAGGTATTTTTAAATTTAATAAAAGAGTAGTTGGAGGCATTTTTATATTTAAAAAAAAGAGCAGTGTGAGGTATTTTTAAATTTAAGAAAATGTTACTTGGAGGAATTTTTATATTATATTTCCTTCAGTTCAGCTTCATATTTTTAAGTCGTCCAAAATGGAAGCAAATTTTTTTTTTTCAAAACGTAGAAGAAACAAAGTGATACACGATGGATACCATTTTTTATTTTTGACGCAACGAGCAAGAGGGATCCTGAATTAAAGTTTTGGCGATGTCAACAGAAAGAGTCCATTTAATTCCTGAAGGAGGTTGTTCATAAATACGAAATGAAGAAGTAAGAAGATTAAATAGCTTTACTAATTTAATTTTTTTTCTTTTTTTAAAATAAAATATTTTTAATTTAAGTTCTTAATGTACATTATTCCATTAGTGTTTTAATTGGATCCTTACTTCCCGAAATGAATAAAAAGTCATATTGAAAGTTGAGTGTATTCAACGCTTTTTTGGAGATTGCCTCCAGTCAAAGACAGTGACGTCGAAACAGTCTGACGCCTAAACGGCTGCGCCGAATAGTCCAATTATTTTTCTGACGCCGAATCAGTGACGTCAAATGGGCGACGCGGAAACGTTCCATTCCTGTAACTTTCACTATAGCCAATTCACAGTGAGATGATGAACTAATTCCCGACGTTTTTTACTAACCTTCAACCTACGTTCAGCTTTGGTTGGTTGAGTTATTGTTCATAGAATACGTCATTAGTTACTTATTCAAGTACGTAATTAGTTACTTATTCAAGTACGTACTTATATTCTGAATAAATTAATATTTCTTAAATTCTTTTCCTAACTTCTTATGAGAAGATTTATTTATTATTATTTTTTTTTACAGGCCAGCATATGATTGTAATATAACCTTAATTTTCTTACAATAGAAAATTATCATGGTTATTTTCCTTGTTCTTGATACTGACATATATATATATATATATATATATACTGACGAACGAATCAAAAAGGTCACGATGGAAGTTGAATCATTAGATCCTAATGAGTTCCTAAATCGTGTTGGTCATAATTACGAAATGAAGAAGTCATTTGTAAGATTAAATAGCTTGACTTATTTTATTTATTTATTTATTTTTTTAAATACAATATTTTTAATTTAAGACGTGCCGTCGCCTCCCTCTGTCTTTTTTTATAAATACTTTCATGGTAATAACTCCGAGGAGCTGCTTTCGCTTGTTCTCAAACTTCATGAATTTAAGCGTTCTACTAGGCTGGCATCTAACTCACACCCTTTCACTGTCGAAACTGTTAAATGTAGCCGTCTCTTCTACTCCAATAGCTTCATGTCTCGCACCTCTCGCCTGTGGAACTCCCTCCCCTTTTCCTGTTTCTCTGATAGCTATAATCTCCAACTATTCAAATGTAATGTCAGCCGACATCTCCAGATGCCCTGATCTATCCCCTATCCTTCTCTTCACCCTTTCCTCTATCACTCCTCTTTGTTCTCACTCCAACTCTCTGTAACCCCTTGCGTGCTAGTGGCTTCCCGCCTTGCTTGGGGTGAAACGCTTAAAAGAAAAAAAATACTTTATTTCATTAGTGTTTTAATAGGATCTTTAATTACCTAAATTGAAAGTTGGATGTTTTCAATGCTTTTATCTTTTTTTTTTTTTTTTTTGGTGGGGGTTTGTGTCTCCGGTCAAAGACAGTGACGTCAAAACAGTTTGACGCCTAAACGGCTGTGTTGAATAGCCCAATTATTTTTCTGACGCCGAATCACCGACGTCAAATGGGCAACGCCGAACAGCTCAAAATCAAATCGGTACTGCTCTTTGTTTTAATAACAAAAACTCTAATTCTCTCCACACCAATTAAAAAACCGTACGAAGAGCAAACAAAACAGAGATAATGAAAGATTGTTAGCAAGAAATTCAATGCAGTTAGATATTTATTTGATACCCGTCTACGAAAGTTTAGTATCAGAGTTTGTGTGTAAATTAAAGTTTACTAATTTACAACTTGTCTGATAGTTGAGATAATTGGGTCTATCCCAGGGGTGCCAATGCCAAGTGCGCACGAGTTCATTAGGGACCCAAACACGACTCTCCTGATCTCATTTCTGACAGTTGATTTTCTGTTGTATTGAGATATCGATTACCTCTGAGAAAATGATCGAAAGTTACTTAGTGGAAAGTACACTGCGATAGAAAGCCAAAAGTTGTGGTTTTTGACACAGAAAATGACTTATATAAAATATGATTATATAATCTATATAATAATTGCGCTTGGACCTCCCTTCGTAAGTTAGCACGACCACTTACGCCCTGCTAAACCCTCCTAAATAATGGACTAATCCTTTTTGATCACGTGGAAAGAGGGGAAAACGCTACTTAGTTTCAGTGAGATAAAGAAACAAAGAAAGAAAGAAACAAACAAACAAACAAACAAAGAAACAAACATGAGTTTAACATCTCCGGCAAATACGTCTAAATTCCTATTCCGTTTTGATCGCTTGGAAAGAGGAGAAAACACTACTTGGTTTCAATGAAAGAAAGAAAGAAAGAAAGAAAAAAGAGAAAAGTGTTTAAAATCTCCGGCAAATACCTTAGAAATAATGGACTATTCAGACATACAAACAAATAAAAAGATAGACAAAGAAGAGACGATACAATTGTTTGACATCTCCTGACAATAACTCCTAAATATTCCGTTTTGATCACGTGGAAAGAGGGAAAAACACTACTTAGTTGCAGAGAGATAAAAAAAAAGAAAGTTATAAAGAATGAAAAAAAGAAAGAAACAAACAAACAAATAAACAATGAAGTATTTAATATCTCCGGCAAATACCTCCCAAATAAAGGACTGTTCAGTTTTGATCGCGAGAAAAGAAGGGAAAAGATACTACTTGTTTTCAGTAAGAAAGAAAGAAAGAAAGAAAGAAAGAAAGAAAGAAAAAAGAAAGAAAGAAAGAAAGAAACAGAGAAAGAAAGAAAGAAAGAAACAACAAACAAATAAACAAAGAAGAGAAGATACAAGTGTTTATCTCCCCTGCCAATACCTCCTAAATAATGGACTATTTCGCTTTGATCGCGTGTAAAGAGGTGAAAACACTACTTGGTTTCAGTGAGAAAAAGAAGAAATGAAACGAAAGAAAGAAAGAAAGAAAAGTGTTTAAAATCTCCAGCAAATACCTCAGAAATAATGAACTATTCAGACATACAAACAAATAAACAGATAGACAAAGAAAAGAAGATACAAATGCTTGACATCTCCTGCCAATACCTCCTAAATAATGGACTATTCCGTTTTAATCAGTTGGCAACCAGAAAAGAAGGCGAACTGGTTTCAATGAGAAAATGAATGAAAGAAAAAAGGGAAGATATAAGTGTTTAACGTCTGTTGTAGTGAAATAGAAAAAGTTAACAATTTCAATTATTTTCATTTTCATAATTATTATTGCAATATTTTGTTATAGTCTTTAAGCGCTTGTTATAGGTGAATTACTGTTACAGGTTTTACTATTTGTACTAAAATGATGGTAAATAATGTCTCTTTTCCTTCTATATCTCTATTAAATGCCATTTCTCTTATTTGTTGTTTGTTCCTCTTCTTTCCCTCCTTTTTAGTCTTCCTTATATATATATATATATATATATATATATATATATATATTTATATATATATATCCACAGATAGTCATCCAGACACAGACTGTATCGCTGTATCGTGAGGCTAGACGTCCAAGTGCTTTTTAGACGGGATAGACCGATTTGGCATCAGTCAGAGATCCTGGCCCTAATTACATAATGAAACTCAAATGAAAAACAAAAATTAATTTTATTTTTCATTTTCTTTTTTTAAAGGCGTTAAAATTCATTGACAAGCCCCAGGGCGAAATAGCCATCAAAATCGGGTACAATTGAGTTTCATCATGTAATTCATATATATATATATATATATATATATATATATATATATAGTAAATCAGAAAATCCAGAAATACTTCATATGGAGTATAGATCTATTTCAACCGACGAAAACAGTCTTATTCAACCCCAGTATACAGACTGAGTTCATGATTAAATTAGAAATTTAACTGTGACAGTTGTCGAAAATTAATACAGAATTTAAACATTTCAATGTTTCAGTCAGATGAAAGGCACGAGAAAGTGATCAGGGGAGGTGGAAGGTAGTTGTCTTATACGGAAGAGGTTTTCAAAATTAAACCCGGTTGTTAACCATATGATATTAAATTGCTGTTATATGAAGAATGAAATATTAATTTTTAAAAAAGTCTACATGCAAGATCTACTTAATCATACTTCCATATATATATATATATATATATATATATATATATATATATATATATATGTGTGTGTGTGTACCAACAGACTTATTATCTTTACTATATATATATATATATATATATATATTACTCTTCAAGTATGAATTGATTTCTCTTAGTCGCTGATGTATTTCGTATAGAAAACGCTAAATTTTCTTTTCTCTTAGGGCCAGGAACTCTGACTGATGCCAAATTGGTCGATCTCGTCTTAAAAGCACTCGGACGTCTAGTCTCAGGATACAACGATACAGTCTGTGTCTGGGTGACTATCTGTGGATATATATATATATATATATATATATATATATATATATATATATATATATATATTATATTATATAATAGTAAAACCCGGTTGGTAAAAACCTCGGATAGCACAACTTGCAAGTCTATCAAAACAAATTGGTAAACGGGGAAAAAATTGAAAAAAAAAAATGAAAGAACTAGAAACATCCAAACAGGGCGAAACAAATTGTCCAGTGACTTAAGTATTTGGTACAAAGAACAAAAAAAAACAAGCAAGTAATAAAGCTCAATACGCTAACTAAAGCTGGGATAAATAAAATTAATCCTGAAAAGCAAGGAACAAGCTACCTAGGTTTCACCTAAACGGGTCTTCAGGGTAATCTAGGCAGATTGTATATATATATATTTATATATATGCAATCGTCAGGGCCTGACGATTGCATCTCGCATGAAACAGACTGTCGCCTCTAAGTGTTGACTTCTATGTTCACTTTTATATTTACATATGCTTTATCTCTGATATCGAGCACTTTATCCTATAAATATAGCACATCTTATGACTAAGATATATATATATATATATATATATGGATTACATAATGAAAATCAATATGTTATATAGGTATCAGCACATAAGTGAATGTAATGGATTCGACTGGAATTCGAACTCGGCTCTCCGATTCCTCAATCCAAGCCGCTATCCATTACTCTTTTCAAAAAGTGTGGATGGTTCTGCACGAAACCTTCACCACTATAATCAAATCTCATGTGCTGTTGTCGAGCTGTCGGTTTCCTAGGAACTGATCTGCTTGACCCTCATACGTCGAACTCGTCGGGAGAGTCGACTATATATATATATATATATATATATATATATATATATATATATATATATATATATATATATATATATATATATATATATAAACATGGACTCCATATAGGTCCCAAATCAATCAGCTGAATGTCTTCCACAAAAGTTGTCTTCGTGCGGTCTATGGCTATACATTTGACGAAAGGATGTCTAATGCTGCTCTCGCAAAATGCAACATTGGTTGAATTGAGACTTTCCTGATGCAGTCACATCATCGCCGGGCGGCTCGTGCTTCAAGGATGAGTTTTATTTTGGTAAAAAATATCTGTTAAAATGAGACGTCAGTGTTATTTTCCGTTTTGCGTCATTTAGACGACAATTTATCCATCGCACCCTACATAAAAGGCATAAAATGTCTACTGTCACAAAATACAATTGCCGACTACGTGATGACCGTGTGAAATTACGGGGAACCTTTAGCTGTGGTCGGTCACCTCTTAACAGCGGGCTTGCGGTCACATGACATTGAAACAGTAGTTCCCGTACGATCATCGCAGTTAAGCAACGTCGAGCCTGGTCATTACCTAGATGAGTGACCCGGTCCTGTAAGCTTGGATGTGCGGATGGTGTCATAGATAATGGCTCGGAATTGTTAACCAGAGTGGCGAGATCCAATTCAAGTTGGGTTTGTTTATATTCGTTTACGAACAAATACCTTTGTGAAAGGTATGAATCCAACTTGTCTCCCCCATCTATGTGTCAATTAGTAAGAACTGCATGTAAAAGTATTTTCTGGCTTTAAATAACCTGCAAAGTGTTGATAAGTCGTAGAAAACGAATCAATTAAATACTGATTAGCTGCACAGGTATGTATTTCAGATTTATTTACATTTTGTGGAATATAAATGTATAGAAACTACCATGGTCACAAAATGAGGGATCAGTTTATATATTGATTGTAATATAGAATGAATCCCCCACTTTTTATATACGTTGAAACAACTTTGGCCATAAAGTGAGGGATCATTTTATATAGTGATTTTAATATAGAACTGATCACCGATTTTATATCCACTTTATAATTTCTTGTTTGCTTATCAAATTCTGATTAGATACGAATCCATTTCAGCTCCCCCAGCTGTAGGTTAATTAGTATTGAAATATTATTGTATCTCCACCCACCCAACAACAAAAATTCTTTCTATTTGAAAATATTTTCTGCTTTTAAATAATCTGCAAAGGGTTGATAAACCGTAGAAAACGAATCAATCGTCTTTACTGGTAAGTTATTAAGAATTTTTTTTTTTCTTCAGATGCGCCATTATAGCAGACTTTCTTTGGATATTTCTTGAATATTAAGCTTTGATATGGAAGACTTTGAGGGAACGGTATTTTTTGAGAACTTTTGCTTTGTTGAGGTCCTACTGTGTTCCATACCACTGAGCACTTTCTAACAATGTTTTTGAATTTTTATTTTTTATTTTTCGCCGTTTGATATCTTTGTGTGTGCGCGCATTATGTACACATCAACTACCCTCGTTGTAACACCTCGTGCTGGCCATAAAAATGGCGATTTTCACACAAAAATGCAATTGTCGATTACCTGATGATTGCGTGATAAAACCGTTCGTTGCGGTCGGTCATTGTTCACCGGAGAAATTATTTAGAAAATTATGTATAGTAGTAGATGATACAATCTTTTGTGCACAGAATCTTTTAACTATTTCATTTTTTAAATAAATATATATATATATATATATATATATATATATATATATATATATATATATATATTGATGCATGTTTCATTAAATAATATAGACAAGTTTTGTCAACTTATTTTAAGTAATTTCGTTTCATATTGTCTGATAAGCTTAATAACATTATCATTGAAAGACGAAAGAAAATCACCATATTGATACATGTTTAAATCCAATCTAGGCTTTCGGCTTACATAAGCCATTATCAAATATGACAATTACTTTTCAATATATCAACCAATACACGGACGAAACAATAATGATTTTGTTGCATGAAAAATTTCAATGCAACGACTAACTCGTGTATACGTGACGCGGAAGCGAAAATCGCGTCCCGGCTCGTGACGTCACACATGACCAGGCGAGAGTGAAAACGAGAAGTATTAAGTATGGGAAGCCGTTTAAGCCGTATAAACCAATGACTTCTATTAACAATTATAGGCATTTAAGAATATTTGTGGAGATTTCATAGTATATTTTGTTCGGGTTAGGTTTCAACAATTTTATGTACAGCAGCAAGAATTTTTAGTTTGTGTTTATTGTTTTCATGTTTAAATATAGTTGTGTTTTCAACGAGGATTTTTACGGAATTGTGTACCCGGCCAGGCATGTTGTTTAAAAATGTTGTGTAAAATCATCAGATCAGTTGCTATAAAAATATTTGTAGAAAAGACAGACGGAAGCCATGTCACGTCGGTGAGAAAGTGACTGAAGCCGAGATGCCAGGTCAGGATCGATTACATTGCAGATCCTTCTTTGTATTTTGTCAAGAACCTCGAGATGAATAGCAAGGGCGCCAGACCAGATACGGCAACAATACTGAATGCACGGACGAATGGTAGATTTGCAATATATATATATATATATATATATATATATATATAGAGAGAGAGAGAGAGAGAGAGAGAGAGTCGCATGAATCTTCCCACACGCTATCTTAAAAACAACTTAAAAGAGGCCGTTTGTCCAACACAAAGACTGACCAAAATTAACGATTAAAAAACAAAACAAAACACATGAAAACTACAGGTAAAGTCATTAATTCCTGTAGTTCACTGTTACTAACAAGCAGGAACGTTTTCTCCTGATGATGGCCATGGTGACCGAAACTAGTCGAGGAAACTAATGAGAATAATAAAACAAATATTAATATACAACCCAGTGTGTCTGAAATTTTTAATTTTTTAATACTTGATATTGTTCATATATATATATATATATATATATATATATATATATATATATATATATATGGGGGGTAGGTAGATAGAGAGAGAGAGAGAGAGAGAGAGCGGACAGCGAAAAAAGATGCATTGATATGCGTCCGAAAATTATCTAACAGAGTGGAAAAAAAGCGTTTGTACATCGCATATCGTTTAAACTGTAAAATCCTTTGTGTTTTCGTGTTTACGCGAAAAAGGCAATGATTCAAATCCATTTCTGCCCGATGTGCAAACATCAAACAAAAAAAAGGTTTGAAAACAAAACCGATTTTCCACCTTTCTGGTGAATTTATTTCTTTGTTCGCTCCAAAGTACCCGAAAATATTTCAAATAATATAACTCACCATAAAAAGAAGATATGAAAAAAAAAAACACAACATATTTCTTCTATTCGAGATTTGCGCTCCATTCGAGAAACACACACTAACCTAGATTCGGGTAAAAGAAGCCGAGACAGTTTATAGTCTCTGGTAATAATTCTCGTGAAGTCACGCAAGAAACCAGATGTGCTTAAAACCGTGTTTCTGAACTTTTTGAAGCAACGTCGCATCTCGGAGCAAATGAAAATATCATGAGACACTTAGTAAAATTTTTAAAGAGGATTTTAAATAAATGAACATTAAAACAAAGTCTTTAAAATAACCTAATCGAAGAATAGTGAAAAGAATTTTTGAAAAAAAAGTTTTCGTATTTATTCATTTATTCAAATACTAACACTGTACCATTACTATTTACACACACACACACACAGTGAGTATGATGTGTGTAAGTGTGTATATTCGTGTGCGTGTGTGTATAAGTGTGAGGCCTCCACACCTTCGTAAGCATGTCTGTCTTGTGTGGGTGAGAAATGTGAGTAGGTTTTGATTTGTTGAGTTATATATTAGTACTATCTATATTGTTAAATTTATGGTTTAGCCCGGTTGGATATTAGTGTTATATATATATATATATATATATATATATATATATATATATATATATATATTTGGGCAGTAACATTTCTTTTATTGAAATTTAATTATTTTTTCTATTTAGCCTTTCCAGCCTTTCTCACATTTTTTCGTTTGGTGGGGAGCAAGGGGAGTCCAAGAATTGTCCGTATCGTCCATTGTCCTAAGCGCTTTCGGGCGCTTCTTAAACCATTTTCAAGGAGGTTTGTTTTCGGGTGTTGCTAATTACACTTCATGTTTTACTCTATGTGCTTTGAATACCAGTAGGGGCGTTTATTCCGAGTGGTGGTGGTAGTGGGGGTGGGGGTGGGTGTTTGGAATTCAAGTAAATGCAATTAAATTTTCGTAAGCTTTAATAAAAGTGAAACATGTTAGACTGGACAAAGGGTGTGGACAGCTCTTACACACCCTTTGTCCAGAAAAGAAAGCTCTTGTTAGAACACAAGAAAAATGAAATAAAAAGCTTAACCGTAGTACCTTGTCTGTCGTTTTTAATGAAACATGCATAAAGGAAGGAATGCTGCCTAAATATTCAACTATATATATATATATATATATATATATATATATATATATTTGCCGTGGTTATATTTCGCGTCACACTAGTTGAGAATCACCGCACTAGGATATTGTTTTTGCATTTTCATGAATTTTGCTTTTGAGAAACCAAAACTCAGAAAATGTCGATTGTCAGATAAAAAAAGAACACAAAAATCCGTTAACTGGAAAAAAAAATTGTTTCCACTCGTGTAAAATTTAAAGGCACTAATTTTTCAAGTTAATTTTTTTTTCAAGCGTTACCTAGAATTTTATATTCCTTTCGTCGAAGATATTTTTCTTAAAAAATAATCAACACTCAAGGTACTTGACGGTCTAATTAATAAGTCACTAATCTAAATCTTTCGAAATTAACCAAGAAGTCGCTATCTTAAGAAATATGTCCAAAAAATAAGCGAAACGTTTGATTCTACCAAAGGCAAAAAACATCGAATTGTGAATTTCATGGGATTTGTAATATAGCAACAACTTTAAATAGAAGCTTATGAAGGTTTATTTAATTAATTCAGTTTTAACGCTGAAAACGTTTATTTTATTGTGATGGATGGTTATAAGCTAGAGGCGAGATGCGATGCGATGCGATTATCAAGGCACAATTAGCAACATTTTAAAATAAAACCATAGATATAAAAAAAATACACACCTAAATATGAACTTACTTTCTTTCAATGTTTCTGTTCAACTATTTGTGCAGCTTATTTAGTTAGAAAACCCATGTCTTGTATTTTTTGCGATTTCTTTAATGTTTGGTCAAAGAATAGTTGAAAAAATTATTTGAAAAAAAAAATACTTTAAATACGTTTTAATCTATTCAAATACTAACGCTTTACCATTGCTACTTACACACATACATACACACACACACACATACATACATATATTTATACTAGCAGCATGGCCCGGCGTTGCCTGTGATTGATTCAAAAATCGTATGACTCATACAGCAATCGCTATCACTTAAAATATTTTTGCCCTTCCTTGCCTTTAAAGGAGTGCCCTTTGCCGTGCTGATGTTGCTACATGCCTTACTTCTTGCCTATCTCACACTGCGAATTTTTTCTAAGCTCTATACTAAACATTATATCTGTTACGAAAAAGAACTAAACAAAATGAACACAAAATGATCAGCTATAAAAAGGACTCGTAGCTGGAAAAACCGAATAAAAAAAGAATGTTAACAACAAATACTTTTTCACACCCAACCCAGTTCTGCGGAATCAGAATCAACGTTGAGTTTAAGCAAGCGAATGAGCCAATTGGAGTATAGTGCCATGCAGATTTAAATTTTTCCCACTTGTGACGAATGCAGCTATCGATTTTTTTTTTGCATGCTAGCATGCTAGTTAACATTCGTGTCAGTCAGCTGTTGGCTCTCACGCTGGCCAATAGAATCTTCCTGCCTATTCGTGGCAGCCAGCTATAGGCTCTCACTCTGGCCAGTAGAAAATGGCTGCAAACTACATGAAAACTGCCGTAGAAGCATGAAAAAATCGATTGTTTCCACTATCGATGGGAGTTGGGAATTGCAAAGTCGGTCTAGGCCTTCTCGCTAACTTTGAGCATGTGCATGTAAATTTTGGTGCAAATCCGTCGAAATTTGCGGCCGTGCATTTGTTACACACACACACACACACACACACACATCCTGCCTTTTATAGATAGAGATAC
Source organism: Acanthosepion pharaonis (assembly GCA_903632075.3). Classification (NCBI taxonomy): domain Eukaryota; kingdom Metazoa; phylum Mollusca; class Cephalopoda; order Sepiida; family Sepiidae; genus Acanthosepion; species Acanthosepion pharaonis. Next base: position 665,214 of record CAHIKZ030005550.1, read on the forward strand.
AGTAGCCTAAGAAAAGTTTTTAGCCAGGAGAAATAAACTGCATCCAATTTCAAACTCAATTAAGGAGCTCAAAGTTTCAAGGCACTCTATCGGAAGAATTATGCACGAGGACCTTCGATAGAAATCATATGCGATACGAAGAGGCCACTTCAGACAAAGGAAGGCCGCTCGATCCGCGCAACTGCACTTGTTGAGCAATGTGAAACATCAAAAACTTAGTATGCTTTATTTTTCTCTGATGAGAAAGACTAACCAAAACCAAAAGGGCAACCTAAGGTATAACAGATAGTTATCCAGAGATCTCTCAACAGTCATGCACATATAGTTTTCCGGCAACTGTGATAGTTCTAGGAGTCATGCTTTCTCGATTCTTTCCTCATGGTTTAAGGGCAACTGCTGTTGTTTATAAGAAGTTGTTGGGGAGGGTCGTGAGGCTTTGGATAGAGATTGTGAGCAATGAAAAACTGTACACCTACCTACTTTCTGTGCCATCTCATAGTACCAAGATAACCCAAGATTGAATGAATCCAAATCTCCATTATCAAGTCACATAGATATGACCTCCTCGTTCTTCAAACCAGAATCCATTGGACGACTACGTATGAGGCGTAGTCGCGAGGGATGTCAACCAGCGACCCAATTGGTTCAGAAAAGTATTGATAAGAATGCCAAAAAGTCAAGGACTTCAAAATTTCAAGGCACTCTGTTACAGTTTTTTGTGTATATGGTATGTAACTAGTGAGTTAGTCAAAATGACTTAACTCCCTTTATAGTCTACCAATAGAAGGTTAACCAATCAGAAGCCGCAGAACATTGTATCCGTCGTGTATAAAGGCGGACATTTTTGTTTAACCTACCTGAATGACCAGTGCCAACTTGTCAGGCGAAGATGACAGAAGGAAGTACTACGCTCTGATACTTTGCTGCGATATCCACTGCTAACCTGAACTACACTTTCCTACTGTCTCCGAAATATTCACTGCTAACCTCTGGATTCTATACTCGAAGACGACCGTCAAAATGTCTAACACTCTATCAAAAGAATTGTAAATGAGGATCTTCGATACAAGACATATGTGATGTGGAGAGACGAGTTCATGACTGCAGAGTCAAAAGATAACCATTTGATTCACGCAAAGGGTTTGCTGAGCAAGTTGAATATTTTGGGTCCTCTAATGAGAAAAACTTTGATCAGGCCCCAAAGGTCAATCGAAGGATGGTCTTGCAGTGACCCTAAAGATGTTCTAATGGTCATTCACACAATGGCAGCTGGGGTTGTATTGAAAGTTGTGGGCAAAAGGGAGTTGTCATGGCTCTTCAGATTAATTTTATATATGGTTGCCAGGTACTTTCAAAGATCTTCTTTTAATAGCTCGAAGTTTTCTTTCTTGTTTCAAGGTACTCTATCAGAAGTATTGTGCAGGAGGGGCTTTGATACAAGTAATATGTCATGGGGAGAGGTATACATGGTATGACAGATGATTATCCAGAGATGTTTCAACAGTCATGCACATATAGTTTTCCGGCACCTGTGACGGTTTCTGGGAGACATGCCTCCTCGATTCTGAGGTTATGCCGAAGGGCAGAGTCTCGTCTCGAGAAACAGCTACCCGACCCCGTTTTACAGGGAAATTTTGGCCTAGCCTACGGGCTCGGATACACCACATTAAATTCGTCCTTGTGCCACATCTGACCGCGTGTTGCGGTTGGTAGATATCATGCAGTTGGATATTCCTTGTGGTATTCTCATGACTCACGTCTAGCAGTTAACTATATTTTCTACGAGCTGCTGACGAATCTTATATATAGTGTTCTTGTCCTAAGTATTATCGTTCATTACCAACCTTCGTGGTATTATTGGATTCAGTACAATAATAACAATGTCCAAAGTAGATAAAGGTCAAATGAATCAGACATTGTAATAAAATAATCGGGAATAATCTTTGTTTTATGATTACCTCCCCTTGGAGAACTCTTTCGTTTGTAGAGGACTATAAATAGTCACTACGCTTATATCAATTATTCTAAGCACAATAAAGCTTTCTTAAGCTTTCTCTTGCCCTTTTCTGTTATTACAGGCATGTCAAAGTTTTCAGAATGTTGTCATCTTTGCAAAAGGCGAATCCCTTAAGTGTCTGCGCCAAGAAAAGTCTCAAAGATTATTCATGTAAAGTTCTTCTCAAATAAACTTTTATGTCATGATTTGTGTGTCTTTTACTGCAGATGTCTCCCAAAGTACCAAGCATCCCTGTATAGAGTTGGAAGTAAGTGACTCGTTTTTAAACATTTTTATCATCAAAAAAATAATTCTTGTAGCCCTGGCGAATAAATATATTTTCATTTTTCTACTCACAGACATGTCCGATCAAAAGTTTCTCATGAAGTCGTATCCTGTAAATAGCATCCATGCCGCAGACAGGCTTTTATACAAAACAATTACCGGAGATAAAGGCAAAAAATTAGCTGCGTGAGAACACTGGAAAATATTACAAAGCCTTTTACTCTTGGAGATAAAATCCAGCCAATGGGCGATAGATAAATTGACGATTAACCAGACATAAGTAATTTAAATCAATTTTGGCCCGGATATGAATAAATGCTCGACAAATACATTTTTAATGACATTTGTAGTCTTTAGCTATCCTTTTTCAAAAATCGGCCAAACCCTGTGGCATTTTAATATAAATACTCTATATTTAGCGAAAAACTTTGTTTCACTGAGTCTTACAGTGACAATCAATATGTAACGGTCTTAAATTGTTTGAATTTCCAAGATGAAATATTGTCAATTATTTATTTTTGAGTTTCTTTCAAATTATTCCTCTTGCTTTTACACTAAGTTATAATAGTCTTAACTTGTCTGAATTTCTTAGATGAAGCCTTGTCAAATATTATTCATTTTTAACTTGTATTTCTTTCATCTTATTTCTCTTGCTTTTCAACCAAGTATTAATAGTCTTGTCTGAATTTCTTAGATGAAGCCTTATCAATTATTATTCATCTTTGACTATTATTTCTTGTATCTTATTTATCTTGCTTTTCCCTCAGGTAGTAATAGACTTACGTTATCTGAATTTCTTAGATGAAGCATTGTCTATGTTTTAATCAATTCATCCCAAGCAAGGCGAGAATGCCACGAAGACAAATGTGGCTACGAGGTGTGAAAGAGAATGAGAAGACTTTAGAAGAGACCTGAAAGCAAATCCCAAATAGATAATAAGAGGTAAACCTTTACTCCTGTTGAAAAAACTAAGAAAGAGTCTGAACCGGGCGATAGTGAAAGCTATCTGCTCCTATTAAATATTATTATTTAATTTAATAGAATTTCTTTCATCTTATTTCTTTTGCTTTTCCACCAATAATAATAGTGTTAAGTTGTCTGAATTTCTAAGATGAAGCATTGGCAGTTATTATTCATTTTTGGCTAGTATTACTTTCATCTTATTTCTTTTGCTTTTCCGCCAATAATAATAGTGTTAAGTTGTCTGAATTTCTAAGATGAAGCATTGGCAGTTATTATTCATTTTTCACTAGTATTTCTTTCATCTTATTTCTCTTTCCACCAAGTAGTAATATTTTAAGTTGTCTGAATTTCTTGGATGACGCCATGTTAATTATTATTCATTTTTTTCCTCGCAGTAATAGTTTTAAATTAGTCTTTCTTTTAATTTTAGTAGTAATAGTGTTAAGTTGTTTGAATTCGTTAGGTGAAAGAGTGTCTATAATTTTTGATCTTATTTCTTTGGTTTTACCGTTTGGTTAGTGTCGACTTGAATGTTGGGGTGGGGGAATGAATAGCCGCTTGTTTTAGACAACCGAGTTCAAATTCCAGTTGACTGCGCTACATAAACCTACGGGCATATAACTTTGGGAAAGCAATTAATGTATCTCCTCCTCAACTATGGGTTAAATATTAAACGAGATTTATTTTTTCAGTGTTGGTTACCAGCCAGTCTAGGAGAAGGATACCTCTGAATTAAAAAAAAGAACAATGAAGTTATGATCCAAATTGCAGTCGATCTGATATTATTGCCTTTTTTTTTCTTTGCATAGACTTCAATTTAGTCACCAGGTTTTAATCATTATGTTCTCTTTTTAATATCAGCTAAAAGAACATTATCCACACTTTATACCCACACGGGGAAGGTCATATAACAAGGATGGATTGTTGGATTCTTTATATGTTAGCGAGAACGAAAGAAAGAAGAGAGTCTTCATTTCAGTGAAGAGTTGTAAAGAGTTCTAAAAGAATACATTCAAACATCTGTCGTCCAGGTAAATATTTTCTTCTGAAACAGGGTTGAGAACGATATCGAACTTAAAATTCGCAAGTTCTTAGATGAAACAATCAAGTACTATTAATATTTTGATGCAATTTGAATTAAATCAAGCATTGTCAAGCATTCTTTTTCACTAGGATTTCTTTCATCTGAATTTCAATTGCTTTATTTCCACTAGCAGTATTAGTAGTAGTAATATTATCTGCAATTTTCATTAGATCAAGCATTGTCAAGCATTCTTCATTTTTCACTAGGATTTCTTTCATCTTCATTTCAATTGCTTTATTTCCACTAGTAGTATTAGTAGTAGTAATATTATCTGCAATTTTCATTAGATCAAGCATTGTCAAGCATTCTTCATTTTTCACTAGGATTTCTTTCATCTTCATTTCAATTGCTTTATTTCCACTAGTAGTATTATTATATATATATATATATATATATATATATATATATATAGTAAAGCTAACAGGTCCGTTGGTATATAATCCAAGTGTAGCCTAGTAATATGATATACTAAATATTGTTTATGTTATATGGGAATAAAGTGTCGCTGCCGACACTTGAGTTTGAACATAGATCGCCAGTGAGCAAACATAAGCGATCCCATTATTTAATTAAGTAGACCACGTGACCATAGAGGAAACGCATAAGTAGGAAGTTGCGTGTTGTCTAAAGGGTCGGTATTTCTACTTTGTCCTCTATTACTATTCGGATCGTTATTTCTAGTCTATTCTCTATACTATACGGATCATCATTTCTAGACTATCCTCTATTACTAGACGGATCGCTATTCTCTATACTATCCACTATGCTATTCTCTATACGGATTACAATTCAGTGGTTACTATTCGAGCGAATATTATCGAGCAAATTACAATTAGTGCGAGTATTATTTGAAGGCGTCTGACACCAGTATTGTTCAACGGCGTTACTATAATTGTATCTGCGATTACAAAGACTCTACTACAACGAGCATTACGAAAGTTACAACGAGTATTCGTTGGTATTAAAAAAGTGAATCTGTTATATAAGACTAAAGTATCGCTGTCAATCAGCAAACACAGTCGATCCCGTTACTGAATTAAGTGGATCACGTGACCAGAGAGAAACGCATAAATGGGACGTCTAGATCGCCATTTCTAGTCTATCCTCTATTGCTATTCGGATCGCCATTCACTACTGTTCACTATACTATTTCTCTATTCAGAGCACTATACTGATTACTATTTAAGCGATTATTATCGAACTAGTATTATTAGTGCGAGTGATGTTGGAAAAGGCATCTGGCACCAGTATTGTTCAACGGTGTTACAATTGTTGTATCTGCGATTACAAAGTCTCTACTACAACGAGCATTACAAAAATGGCAACTAGTGTCCGTTGGTATCACAAAAGTGGCAACGAATGTTCGTTGACATCAAAAAAGTTTATTAAATATATATATCAAAAAATATTGATAAATTGGAAAATAAATTGTCTGGCATTTTTCGTCCTTTCAGGCTTCCTCGGACTAAATTTATGTATATATTGATACGATTACACATACGTAGAGAGGAGAGGAGGCACTAAAATTTTAAATTTAATTTTTTTTACATGTGTTTGTGTGTATGATCTACCTGATTTCATTTAGTTTATTTTTGTTTATGTTTTATTCTATTTGTTTTTAAGTATCTGTTATGTAGTGGTTTCATAGTGGAGGCTTTTATTTGTACTAAGTCGGTCCTAAAATAGGTTCGACGTACAAAACGTTAGGAACTTGATATAATAGGTAATGACGCAGTAATCTAGTTGTGGTGGCTGATACTTTAGTATCCGACTAACGGTCGTCCGACATCGACTGACTGACCAACTCACTGAGAATATTTAGTCACCCCCCCCATCCACGAGGGCATCATGTGGCACAAGGCTGGTTTAACGTGGGATCTCCGAGCCCGTGGGCTCGGCCAGAAATATGTCCATTGAACCCGTATAAACGGGTTCAGGGTCGGTTTACCTCCCCAAAATAGAATCCGCCCTTCGGTGTAGCCTCGTTCGGCTTCCTCCCCGCCCGAAGGCAGAGAGTTCAACCGGTCAGCTGGTCGTCCGACTTCAGACTGAACTCAGACCAACTCACTGAGCGGTATTTAGTCACCCCCACCCCAACGAAGGCATCATGTGTCACAAGGCCGGTTTAAGGTGGGATCTCAGAACCCGTGGGCTCGGCCAAAAATATGCCCTTTGAACCCGCATAAACGAGTTCAGGGTCGGTTTATCTCCCCGAAAGAGACTCCGCCCTTCGGCGTAGCCTCGTTTGGGTTCCTCACTGCCCGAAGGCAGAGTGTTCAACCGGTCAGCCGGTCGTCCGACTTCAGACTGAACTCAGACCAACTCACTGACAATATTCAGTCTCCCCCCCTCCCCACTGGGGCAACATGTGACACAAGGTCGGTTGTTTATTGTGGGTTTCCCGAGCTCGTGGGCTCGGCCCAAAAATATGCCCGTTTGAACCCGCCTAAACGGGTTCAGGGCCGGTTTTACCTCCCCGAAGATGACTCCACCCTTCGGCGTAGCCTCCTTCGGGTTCCTCTCCGTCTGTAGACAGAGAGGTGAACCGTTCTGTCGTTCAAGAGTTGAGCGACTGACTCCAGACCAACTCACTGACCCCCTCAGCTACTCTTACTACTCCTACTTATTATAGATGGGAGAGTCTATTAACTATCGAATAGGTGTGATCCACTATAACAGTATCACAGACTGCGATAAGATCGGCCAAGATAGTTAAAAGGATAATCAGTAAACTAGATGCTTGGGTTCGATAAACACTTGGCGAAAAAGACCAAGTGAATCACACACCGGCATGTAGGAAATTGGCTTGCCCATAAATATAGCTTACCTTAAAATTATATTACAAGGTCTCGTCCTGGAAGAACGCCATTGGAAGATGAACCAAGACAGGAGCGTTCTTCGGCAAAGTCCTCAAGAATTATCAAAGATGTTTAGCCCATCGCTTAATCTAAAATATGTCGGCACTTAGAAAAGGTAAGGAAAGTCAGCAAACTGGGTGCTTGGGTTTGACAAAGTCTTGGCAAAAAGGACCAAGTGGGTCGCACACCGGGAAAACAGGAAATTGGTTTGCCTGTAAATATATCATACCTTAAAAATACAGTTTGCGTCTCGTTGGAAGATGAAGCCTGAAAGGGGCGTTGGTCGGATTTCGATGGTGAAGCTTGAGAATTAATAGTAGGGAGCAATTCAGGGTAAATTATCCGGCAATTAACAAGGATGTTAAGTACTTCACAGACTGAAATATAACGACACTTAGAAAGAATTGTAAAAAGACATCAGGCTAGGTATTTAGGTCCTAGACGCTTTTAGCGAAAAGAACAAAAGCCGATCGCTGATAAACAAATACGGAAATTATTTATGACTCAGACTAACAGATGATTATCTTTGGACATGATTAATTATACGAGCCAGAAATGACAGTAAATATTTACAAACGCCCTTATTTTCAAATCATCAATTCAAAGGCAAAAAATAAAAAATAAAAATAAATAAAAAAACTAACTTGTTCTCCCACGCAAGGCAGGTGCGATGTTGGTCTTCTTCGGGCGAAATTGTCTCGCGTTTATAACATTCTCTGTTCGTCTTTTCCGGACCCCCAAAAGAAAAGAAGAAAAAAAAATGTCAGAAGTCAGTTAAACCCGGAAAAGTTTAAAAGTCTAGATGCACGACTTCCTGTGAAAGAATAAGCCTTCGGTCATTCAAGAGTATTTCACGATTTTGGTCAGCTATTTTTGACTTATCCCTCCCTCCCAGACCCTCTCACAAAAAATCGACCAAACGATGTAATTCTGGGTATGACGATAAACTACATCCAGGAACAAGGCCTTTTAATTGACAGATTGGAGGTTTTGAAGACTTAATTGCTATCTGTATATGTCTCTCAGATGAGTTATTATGATTACTTGCATTATTCAAATTATTCGGACTGTTATCCTTATTATCATTGCCATATTCACAATGTTTTGGCCATGGTACGCTCCGGCTTTCTTCAGGACACATGGCCAAGTGGATAAAAAAGTTGGTTAGATCCAGTGAATTAAAAGTCTCAAAAAACTGCTTTTATTTATCTGTCTATATCTCTGAGATGAAGTATTCTGATTACTTACATTATTTACATTATTTGAACTGTTATCCTCATCTTCATTGCCATATTCACAAGGACACATGGCCCAGTAGATAAAAACGTTGGTTAGATTCAGTGACTAGCTTCTAGTGATATAATGGCTTTCTAACTCTCTGAGATGAGGTATTATGATTACTTACATTATTTACATTATTCCGACTGTTATCCTCATCTTTATTGCCATATTCACAAGGACACATAGCCCAGTGGATAAAGACGTTGGTTAGATCCAGTGACTAGCTTCTAGTGATATAATGGTTGTCTATATCTCTAAGATGAGGTATTATGATTATTTACATTATTTACATTATTCTGACTGTTATCCTCATCTTCATTGCCATATTCACAAGGACACATAGCCCAGTGGATAAAGACGTTGGTTAGATTCAGTGACTAGCTTCTAGTGATATAATGGTTGTCTATATCTCTAAGATGAGGTATTATGATTATTTACATTATTTACATTATTCTGACTGTTATCCTCATCTTCATTGCCATATTCACAAGGACACATAGCCCAGTGGATAAAGACGTTGGTTAGATCCAGTGACTAGCTTCTAGTGATATAATGGCTGTCTATATCTCTAAGATGAGGTATTATGATTATTTACATTATTTACATTATTCTGACTGTTATCCTCATCTTCATTGCCATATTCACAAGGACACATGGCCCAGTGGATAAAGACGTTGGTTAGATCCAGTGACTAGCTTCTAGTGATATAATGGCTGTCTATATCTCTGAGATGAGGTATTATGATTACTTACATTATTTACATTATTCCGACTGTTATCCTCATCTTCATTGCCATATTCACAAGGACACATGGCCCAGTGGATAAAGACGTTGGTTAGATCCAGTGACTAGCTTCTAGTGATATAATGGCTGTCTATATCTCTGACATAGGGTATTATGATTACTTACATTATTCGGACTGTTATCCTCATCTTCATTGCCATATTCACAAGGACACATGGCCCAGTGGATAAAGACGTTGGTTAGATCCAGTGACTAGCTTCTAGTCATATAATGGCTGTCTATATCTCTGAGATGAGGTATTATGATTACTTACATTATTTACATTATTCCGACTGTTATCCTCATCTTCATTGCCATATTCACAAGGACACATGGCCCAGTGGATAAAAACTTTGGTTAGATCCAGTGACTAGCTTCTAGTGATATAATGGCTGTCTATATCTCTGAGATGAGGTATTATGATTACTTACATTATTTACATTATTCGGACTGTTATCCTCATCTTCATTGCCATATTCACAAGGACACATGGCCCAGTGGATAAAAACTTTGGTTAGATCCAGTGACTAGCTTCTAGTGATATAATGGCTGTCTATATATCTGAGATGAGGTATTATGATTACTTACATTATTACAGACAAGGTACTCCGATTAAGCTTCTTATATAATTTTTCTTGTGTTCGAACAAGTGTTTTCTTTTTCAAACACAGCACATTTTGTCCGTGTGCATAGTTAATATTAAATGTTGGCTTTTTCTTTTTTATTATTAAGGCTTCCATAATTTTTACTCGTTTTTAAAAGGTGAATCGGTTTATTATATTTGTATTTTCTACTAGTAGTTTTCAGATGGAGTCTAGTAAGTTTGTGTGTCTATTTAAATGGATCCTAATAGATCTATCGTCAGACGCAAGGTAAGCCGTCTGGATAAGCATGTAGTTGTGTGACCGATGTAATTATTTATGAACACGGTTCCTTAAGGGGCATTTGAACTCATAATGTTCGTTCGTTGATTTTGCTGGTGTGTTGTTATTCTTGAAGATAAGGTAGGCTATTTTAAATTTTTTGTACTAGATAATTAATTTGATTTTTTTTTATTCGGGTCAATTGGGATCGTGTATTTCTTTATAATATTTCTAAGTGAAGTTTCGTCTTGTTGGTCGTTAATATGCGTTTGGTTTTTGTGGAAAATATTTATGTTATTTTTTACCGTGTGTTGACTATCGTTCTTATAAATAAAACATCCCTTTAATTCTAAAATCATGCACACAACCCTCACGCCCAATTAAAAAGTAAAAACAAAATCATCCTTGATAATAGCTAAAAGTATAGCCGAAAGCGCTCGGAATTATAGAATATTTGGACAGTTTCTACTGATATATATATATATATATATCTTGAACAATAAGAAAATAAAAAATTAAAAAATTAAAATCATTAGACACACTGGGTTGTAGATTAATATTCTTTCGTTTTTTTATTATTATTATTCCATTTAGATTCCTCGACTAGTTTCGACCGAAATGGCCATCATCGGGAGGAGAAGTATATCTGCTTGCTGTTGGCAATGAACTATATATATATGTATATATATATATGTATATATGCTCTTGAAAAATTTATTTCGGTTGAGCTCTCTAGGGAGGAAGTGTGGGTTTGTAAACAGTGACTATTACGGCAATAATGCAAGGCTCTTCGGTAAATCGAAATGAGATCTCTCAGTCACAATGTGTTTATCTAAAAATAAATACGCTTAAATTCAGCTTCATCCCTGCAGTAGAATCCCCGACTGACGCCAATTCAGTCGGGTTTCTATCCTAGATCTAGGCAACCGGACACCTAGCCACCCTGAAGAACTGTGATACAGCGAAACAGTCTATCTCTGGATGACAATATATATATATATATATATATATATATATATATATATATATTGTTGTGGTATGATCCACCTAATTTACATAGTGGAGTACCAACCATATAAATATGGGTTGGTACCGGGAAAACGAGGGAAGAAGTAAGAAGAGATCCAATCGAGAGACTCTGCCCGACTGCGATTAAGTCAACCCATTCTACAGGAACAGTCTTCCCAAGAATATACCAAAACTAACTGTAAATATTGTGTACCTTTTCCTTGTTGCAATACATTTTGTTTACGTACATTTTGTGTTGTATTATTATTATTCCATGCTTATCCAAGCTTCAACATATATATATATATATATATAGTTATCAGATCAAGTTTTGTTAAATCTCACTGACAAATTATGTCTGTTTCGTTTTTTATATCTTACCAATTTTCACTATCCCAGTAAAGTTTTGCTTGGAATAAAAGGGTAGGTTGGAATAAAAGGGTAGGTTGGAATAAAGGGGCAGGTTGGAAAAATCATTTTAAAAAAAGAGGCAGAGGATATTGGATTGAAAATAATTTAAAATAAAATAAACGTTTGGTTTTGAATAACTGCGGGTAGGTTGAAAAAGATCTAAACCAATTTGTTCAAACCCTCCTTGGGTGACCGAAATTCGTGACCTTGTGCCAGACTCGGCTAAGCCAAGCTAAATAATCACAGACATAAAACGAAGCGTTGAAAAATATCCGAAAGTAACTAATTCAAATCAAACCTGTAGACACCTGGTTTAAAGGTAAATCGGGGCAAGTCGTGGAAGGTGGTGCTGGCTTCACCCTAGGAGACTTGGCGGAAAGGATCAAAAAGGGCGGTTTTGTTATGCGGATAAAGGTAAAAAGAAAGACGACCCCCACCTAAAAACATATCCACCCAAACACTTTTTTAAGGAAAGCCCTCAAATTGATTTGGCTATAAAAAAAGAAAGAAGAAAAAAAATCGTCTGCTTTTTCCGTGTTAACGTTTACAGCTTAAGAACGAACGAGCGGTAAGCTTTTTTCTTCTTTTTTTTTTGTTTCTTTTTACCTTCTAGACCAAAGACTTAAAAATTTTGCTCGCCAGAGATTATGTTTTAACGAATTGTCGAATTGTCAATAATTCGATGTTTCCTGTCTTATATGATCTTAGGAATACCACCCACGTAAAATTCGTCAACCCCACACAAATCTCTAAAACACACGTACACATATCTCAAACAACCCTACACCCGTACATATATATATATATATATATATATATATAGTTCATTGAATAATATAGACATGTTATGTCTTTTTATTTTTATACTGATCATTTCTAGTTCTATAAACCAGTTTCTTGATGTTAAGATGTAGTTCATCAAGGAAGGCACTTTAATTTTTTCCTACCCAAGTACTTTCGGTCTCTTCCAAGACCATCCTAAGGAGTAAATTACAAAGAAAAACTTATTGCAATTCTGATAAAATCTACATTTTCTGGTGATGGTGACTTTTTTTTTTTTAATTTTGGGACTCGTGGAAGCAACGTCATATTAATTCCACACTTAATAATTATATAATTAGAATCTAATATTGAGGTATAGATTTGGATTCAAGTTACAAAATTATGTCTCCTTGCTTTCGCAAGACCCAGAATTTTTTAAAATACTAAAGATCGTAATGAACAATTCATCATCATTATAAATACATGAAACTCCAATCGTACTTTCGACGTAAGGTAAATATATATATATATATATATATATATATATATATATATATATATATATATATATATATATATATATATATATATATAGCTTGTATCTATGAAAAGAATGTATAAACATAAAATAATTGTCGGACTTTGATCCATTTCATAATGTGTGACGTCATTTGTTTACATCTGGATGCGCTTTGAGAGATAGATAGATAGATAGATAGATAGATAGATAGATAGATAGATACGAACAGACAGACTGACATATATATATATATATATATATATATATATATATATATATATATATATATATCGCCTTTGAGTGTTGACTTCAATTTTCACCTTTATATTTACATATGCTCTATCTCTGATATTCAGCACTTTATCAGAAATATAACACACCTGAAAACTATATTTCATCATATATATATATATATATATATATATATATATATATATATATATATATATATATATATATATATATATATAGTTCTTCTCATATTTGTCGATAAAACTATTAATCTCATTATGTGTGCGTACGTATGTACATGTGTACCTGCTCATTCGTACGTTCAGTACACCTTTATATTCCTTTTGTCAGCATAGTACTAACGTTACCGCGTTCTGTCACAAACATGCGCACCATTTTTCGGCGAGCGACTTAATCCGATTTCCGATCGATTTTAACTCTTTCTGTCTATCTACACAAGTCGTTATCTGACATGTGGCTCGCTTTACGTGACGCTTTCTTGCCGTCCTTCGGTTTCTTTCCATCGCCTGCCACCTCGTCCACTGTTCCACGCCGTCTCTCTCTCTCTCTCTCTCACTCTCTCTGCGTCCAACGGCGGATATCTCGTCTATCGAATGCCGCCATTTCTGTAGTCACGTGGGCGATTATGGCCGCTGCCAAACAGTCTAGTCCAATTCCGACGCTGACAGGAAATATCAACGCAATAATTAACGAAGATGTGTACCACGTAAATTTAGCAAGCATCCAAGACACAACGTTTTCATGATTTGGGCCGCTCTCCCTCCTTAATCCGATCGACCCCCATCGACAACGCCACCCCAGCTTCCTTCCACCTTCTCGCAGCCATTTTGGTCCGTACGTAATTTCTTGCTTTTAGGTTGCTCACGCGATGCCTGACCCCAGGGGAGCAATCGTGCTAGGAAGAAAGGGAGTCAAAAAGAAAGAGATCTCATACGGGATGTTTATGTGCGAGTCTGAAAACGTTGCAGCACAAACCCCACCGCACTGCAACCTTAACCAACCCCTGCTTGACCAGAGACTCGGTTTCTTTTTGACCGATAACACCCACGTTCCTCAAATTATACCGGCTTAGAGATTAATATCTATCGCAGTTGATAAATTAACACCTACGGAAAACACACTCATGAGCACACATACAATATCGTATCTATCTATCTATCTATCTATCTATCTATCTATCTATCTATCTATCTATCTATTACACTTTGTTCATTAGCTATCTATCTCTATCTCTCTCTATATATATATATATAATTATATATCTATCTATCTATATATCTATCTCTCTACATATATGTATATATATATATATACATATCTCATATATATACATATATCATATATATATATATATATATATATATATATATATATATATAAATCCATCTGTTGATAGCTATCTATTTCAGTCTGTTCATATCTATCTATCTATCTATTCATCTATCTATATATATATATATATATATATATATATATATATATATATTTCAGTCTGTTCAAATCTCTTCATGGATCTAAGTCTGCTCGTATCTATCTATCTATCTATCTATCTATCTATCTATCTCAGTTTGTTCGTATGTATCTCAGTCTGTTCGCATCTATCTGTCTCAGTTCTACATAATGTCAGTATACATACATACATATATATATATATGTTTCTTCATTTCTATCTATTTATTTATCTCAGTCTTTTTTCTATCTATCTATCTATCTATCTCAGT
>CAHIKZ030005550.1:685000-692500 GCA_903632075.3 Acanthosepion pharaonis
TAGGTAATGGGTTTTTATAGTCTCATCATTTTGCATTCATTTCGCAATAAATAAAAAATCCTCCGTTTCGAAGCAAACAGGTAATTACATTAAAATTTCGCCAACTTCAGCCGTGTCGCTTAAGTGTTATTGCTTCCTCTTTAGAAGAGAAATATGTCACACCTGGCTGCCAGGGCGGGGAGAGCCGTGACCCCAGGCGCCCAGTGAAAATCTCATAAATACATCATCACGAAATTTTGACAGCCCTGACAATCAACGGAAATATCTCGATGTGAAAACTCAAGAAAATATATAAATCTAACGGATGGAAAGTTGAAACAGCAATTTGCATATATATATATATATATATATATATATATATATATATATATAAAGAGGTAATATTATTTTTAATTCTATTTTTATTCCTAAAAAACTTATACCTTATGAGTAAACATTGTTTATCTTCAAATATCCAATAACAAATGGTGGAACTAATATATGTAGAGATAGATAGATAGATATATAGATAGAGAGAGAGAGAGTGAGTGGGAGAGAGTGAGTGAGAGAGAGAAATAGAAAGAGAAATAGTGA
Source organism: Acanthosepion pharaonis (assembly GCA_903632075.3). Classification (NCBI taxonomy): domain Eukaryota; kingdom Metazoa; phylum Mollusca; class Cephalopoda; order Sepiida; family Sepiidae; genus Acanthosepion; species Acanthosepion pharaonis. The sequence continues at coordinate 685,574 of CAHIKZ030005550.1, forward strand.
TATATATATATATATATATATATATATAATGAGCAATGGAAATATATTCAATGCTTATCATCTATCAATCTATATAGTTGTCCAAAATATCTCAGTGTAATAATTTTCTTTCTCAGTCTCTTCATATCTATCTATCTATCTATGTCTGTTCATATCTCACTATCTCATATATATATATATATATATATATATATATATATATATATATATATATGTGTGTGTGTGTGTGTGTGTGTGTGTGTGTGTCTGTGTGTCAATCTATCTATTTATTCATTCTTTTCATCTATCCTGGTCTCTTCATTATCTATCTATCTATCTATCTATCTATCTATCTATCTATCTACCTATGCCTCTCTCTCTCTCTCTCTCTCTATATATATATATATATATATATATATATATATATGTATATGTAATATTCAGTGTAATAATCATCTTTCTCAATCTCTTCATATCTATCTATCTATCTATATATATATATATTTATCTGTTAAGAAATGATAAGGTCCGACAGTTTACATTTTTAAATACATTTTTATGTTTAACGTTTGTTATTTTAAGAAATTTAACTTGAATGCTCTGTTTATGATAAACAGTATTAAATAACATTTACCGGCCTGAATGTCCGAGAAATTTTCATAGAAAATATTCGTCAAAAAAAGAATTTTCATAGAAAATATCCTGTCAAAGAACGAATATTTTCTATGAAAATTTCTCGGACATTCAGGCCGGTAAATGTTATTTAATACTGTTTATCATAAACAGAGCATTTGCTTAAATACTTGTATCTATAAATAACAACGTTAAACATAAAAATGTCTTTAATAAATATATTTCAATCTGTTCATATCTATTTGTCTATCTATCTCAGCCTGTTCATATCTATCTCAATCTGTTCATATCTATCTAACTAGCAATCTATCTCAAAATGCCCATTATCTATATCTCTCTCTATCTCTCTCTATCTATCTATCTATCTATCTATCTATCTATCTCTCTCTCTCTCTCTCTCTCTCTATATATATATATATATATATATATATATATATATATATATATATCCCTTTTCCCTCTATTATTAATTTTTTTTCCCCAAATATTTAAAACATCATTTCGTATTATTGCTATGGTTCTACACACTGCAAGCAAGTCTTTGAATCTCGCTTTGCTTATATTTTTTTCGAAATCTATCTTATAATTAAAGATTAAATACTTGAAATGAAATTCTTCACTTTTGGACCCTTTTTCTGTTGATACCTGGTACCTATAAATGAACAAACTTTTTCTTTTTGTCGCTTGTTGATGTCGTCTCGCAGCTCCAGAGTTTATTGTTTGGAGCCGAACCTTTCTAAGTGACAGTTTTATATGCCATGATATATAAACCTATGTTAGCGTCATTTGTTTTTCATTACGTTGAAAATATACGACATATATATGAAGTATACTAATCGACCTATACACGAGTCTTGTCATATATGTATTTAATCATTTCACCCCGAGCAAGGCAATAAAACCATTAAGGCGCAAGGTGTTACTGAGTTTGAAAGAATATGATAAAAATATATTATAATAAAGGCGAGAAAACAATTAAAAACAGGAATTAAGAAGACTAAAATGTAAGATTCGCATTGTTTTAAATTATTTAAAAATCAAATTTGATTGGAAAAGAAGAAGCCAGAAGACTTTCCCGCTAGCAAGAAGTGAGAGAGAAAAAACTGTTGGCATAGAACTTGCGGTTTTATGTAGCAATTTCAAATGCAATCCGGTACTGTGCTTAAATTCTTACCACTCACAAATTTGGTTCTAGAGATTACTGGAGATGTGATAAGTTCTCAATCCTCTTCTATTCATTTAGTTTGATGCATTATTATCTACTGCTGATGAATCTTAATTCTTTGCTCGTAAATTCTCTTCCACCTTCACTCTCGATTCTTCAGGAGTATCTTTGCCTAATTTTGCCACTAGTACATAATCTCTACTGTGTGATATCCACATATCTTCGTCCATATTTTCTGTTGTCGACTCCAAACTAGATCCCCATAAACCTTGCAAATTTGACGATAACTCGATAATTATCCTAAGGAAATGTGATCCTGAACTGGCCCCTGTTCTCGCCACACCCTACAACAAATGCCTTGCTGCTTCTTGCTTTGCAGTTTGTTAGAAATCCTCCACTTTTTCCCACTGTCTTTAAGAACTCCGGGGCACTTTCTGTCTACTCGAATAACCGCTAAAAATTAGTCTTTCACTAATTTCAAAAAATTAGTCTTTTTTGGCAAAGTACAAGAAGAGGCTCTAATCAACACCGAAGTTTCTTTCGGATAAACGCTATCGCTTACGCTTCTCTAAGTCTTCTTCCGATGTCTTAACGATTGTTACTGTATTTGTCTATCAGGCTTTTGCTATGAATGATCAGACTCAATTTGCGACTTTAGATATCTCGAAGATATTCGATAGGGCTTAGCATGATGACCCTTTCTACAAGCTCTAGGCCGTCATGGGTATGATGATAAACTCTATCCGGCAGCAAGGCCTCTGATCAGGAGTTTTTGAGTAGCATATAAAATCTCTTAAGCTTCTGGTGTTCGCAGGTCCATTCTGACCCGAGGTGGTAGCACCTGTTAAGGTCCCAGCTAGGGACAAATAGTTAACCACCAAACTGCGTAAATAGCACATTATAACAAAAATACGGGCAATAAATTTTCATAATAAAAAATTACAGGGATAAGTTTTTTGTAAAAATAAAAATTACCAGCTATACATTCTTGCAAAATAAATTACTAATCCTCCCAAGAAAAAAGGAATAAGGAGTTGATATGTCGCTAAAGAACAGGCTATGGTGACAATCCAATTGTTCTTAACAAATCATGTAATGAAGGTTGTCTTGAACGGCCAAGCTTCTAGATCATTTCGTATCAATGTGGGCTCCCGAGAGCTTTATCCTTGGACTTATTTGTTATCTTCATCAATGATCTTCCTGATATTGTCTATTACCAACTAGGTATTGATGCTGATGACACAAATATTTAATATTGTCTTAGTAACATGTCAATGCAAAACTGAAAACTGCACTCAAAGGCGTTTGACAGGGTTTGGCATGCTGGATTTCTTCACAATCTCAAGGGCTAAGGCTTTTCGGAACGAAGATTTGGCTTAATCCAATCGTTCTTAACAAATCGTGTAATGAAGGTTGTCTTGAACGGCCACGCTTCTAGATCATTTCACAGTAATCGGGAGTCGTCCAGAGCTCTAAACTTTGACCTACGTGGTTTCTTATCTTCATCAATGACCTTCCCAAGGTCATCCGTTCCAACCGAGGGTATTTATACTGATGACACAACTATTTACTCCTTTCTTATAGGAAGACAAAATAAAATTGTCATCTGCTCTCGGAAAGGAATTCCAAAAAATGGTCAAGAGGAGCAAGAAAGTTTTGGCCCGTAATATCATAAGCTTTCAGTTTGTGAAAAATCCAGCACTCCTGTCAAATACCTTTGTGATATCTAAAGGAACAGCCCGAGTTTCTTATCTAAAGCTTGATAAACTCTTTCCGGTATAATCACAAATACATCAGCAGTTGACCAAGAGAAGTAAAAGCCATATTGCTTGTCTGAAAAAAAAAGATCGTGCGAGGTTAGAAGCTGAGACAATTCGGGGTTGATTAGAGCCATTAGTGATTAGCGATTAGCAAGAGTCCTATAGTTAGAAGGTTTAGATGGTTCGCTTGTGTTCTTTAAGACTTATTCGACACTGCTATTTTTATAGATTTTATTCGAAGAATGACCAGGCCAAATCGTTTTCCATGGTCTTGCTTGGTTAGAATGTCGAACTGAATCCTTTATTTCGCTCACTGGAGTAGATTGTTCTAGTTCCACGTGCCATGTCTAATGGATGTCACTTATCAGTTATCTCCTGTTAATTCCCCTCTCTAAGTTCTCCGCCGTCTTAACCAGGTATTGAACTCACACTCTTTGGGTTCTTTCACTGGATCTAATTAAAGCACAGAACAGTCTACCCCAATGAGCGAAATAAAGGGTTCAGTTCGACATTCCAACCACCTGAAGAAGGCCGGAGCATGCAACGGCCGAAACGTTGTAATAAATATGGCGACAAAGATGATGACCACAGACCGAATAATGTAAATAGTATACTTAATACTGTATCTCAGAAATATAGATAGATTGTGAAGGGTGATAAATATGGCTACAAAGATGAGGACAATTGTCCGAATAATGTAAATAGTGTACATAAGACCTCTTCTTTGGATATTATCAAGAATCGCAAGTCAGTAAAGCAATTAAGACACGGTGTGAAAGAATTGGTAAACAGAAACTTTACTAATGTCGAAATCTCGTACTGCGCTTAAATTTATAAATATGCAAGATAGGTTCTAGAGAAAGGCATTGCGGATTCTTCTTATATATATAACAGGAGCACCGGACCATATGTGGCAGCAATATTCAAAGCATGGATGAATGGTAGACTTATAAATATGTAAGATAGATTCTGGAGGGAAACATTGTAGATTCCTCTTTGGATTTTATCAAGAATCTCTAAATATATAGCAGGAGCACCGGACCATATGTGGCAGCAATATTCAAAACATGGATGAATGGTAGACTTATAAATATGTAAGATAGATTCTGGACAGAAATATTGCCTCAGACGACACAGTGAATTGACTTTTTTAGTAGCTGACCTAGCAATTGATTAGGTATAGTCTTTCCACTTTATGCCAGCCGAGAATGTAAGCCCGGGAAGGCACAACGACTCACTCTTCTAGGGGAAGGCTGAAATGTGTCTCTCAAATAAGGTCTTAAAGCAAATCATTAGATTTTAACACAGCCTTACGTTAGCCTTCCGCATATTTAGAAAAGATTGTAAAGCCCCAGCTGCATATGATTTAAAAGTATGGTAACGGCGTTGCATAAAAAAAGTAATAAAATTTTAAAACTTCTAAAATCAATATTCAGTTGACCGCGTTCTTCGAGATTCCAAATCAAATTGTAAAAATCAATTTGCAAGTGAGCCGAGCAAAAAGCCCTCAGTATCCAAACACTTTTTTCACAAAATAACTAATAAGCTGTAAGCGTCCAGTGAGAATATTGTGTATTCACTCGACTAAGCCGTCAATATTTACTAAGTCTTGTCGGAACTAAAATCTATCTATCTCTCTCTCTCTCTCTCTCTCTCTATATATATATATATATATATATATATATATATATATATATATATTTTAAGCATTACGCCCCAAGCAAGGCGTGAAGCCACAAGGATGCAGGGGGTTGCGGAAGATTTGGAGCGAGAGCAGATAGGAGTGATAGAAGAAAGGATGAGGAGAAGGATAGTGGGTAGATCAAGGTAACTGGAGATGTCGATTGACATTACATTTGAATAGTTGGAGATTATAGCTCTCAGGGAAACAGTAATTAGGGAGGGTGTTCCACAGGCGAGAGGTGCGAGGTATGAAGCTATTGGAGTAGAAGAGACCGGTACATTTAAAAGTTTCTACAGTGTAAGGGTGGGAGCGGGATGCCAGCCTCGTAGGGGATATATATATATATATTTCTTCTCCTCAATACACTTGGAAGCAGAGACGTTCTTTTAGAAGGAATCACCTTTCAAGGAGGACGATTGTTGTGGAGAATGTGATCGTAGTACATAAAACTCTCTCTTTCTCTTTTTTTATATATATATATATATATATATATATATATATATATATATATATATATATTCATTTTTGCGTCATTTAGGCGGCAATTTATCCATTGCAATCTGTAGATAGATAGATTGATAGATACCGAAGAAAGAGATAGATAGATAGATAGATAGATAGATAGATAGATAGATAGATAGATAGATATCAACAGAGTGAGATAGATATATAGATTGAAAGATATGAACATATAGTTAATAGAGAGATGTCAGTTTTACATCATTTACACGCCAATTTATCCATCGCAGCCTGTATATATACGTGTGTGTATGTGTAAAATTATGTTCAACCATGAAACAGACTGTCGCTACTCTGTGTTGATATTAGTTTACAAAATTGTTCAAATTGCACACGCATTTCAGATATTGAGCACTTTTACCCTACAAATAGAGCAAACCTTAAAAGTATATTTTATAACACACACACAGACACACACACATATATATATCATTATTATAACATTTTTATAATAAGATATTATAATAGAAACGTTCTGAAATTGATAGACGAAAGCATTCATGTTTCAATACTATGTACTTCTTCAGGCGATGGTAAGTAACTGGAGATTAAATGATTTTTAAGGGAATTTAAAAAGAAAGTGTTACCTCTTTTTCAAAAGTTAAAGCTGGGTGGGGGCATATGGTCAGAATTAAAAATAGATTTGTGGGTATATTTTGATTAACCAATCAAATGGCAGATCTACGTTCCTATTGGTGGAGGTGGGTGATTTATATTTTCATGTCACCATGAATCGGAGCATAGACTTAGCATCATTGACGATAGCGAAGAATATGGCAGCGACAAATGTATGGTGATCTTAGAATTTTACTCCATCTGTTTGTTCTTTTCTAATTTGTATATATATATATATATATATATATATATATATATATATATATATATATATATATATATATATGAAGAAATATAATCTTAAAGTGTGGCATATTTATGGGATAAAGTGCTCAATATCAGAGATAGAGTATGTAAATATAAAATTGAACATTAAAGTCAACACTTAAGAGGCGACAGTCTGTTTCATGTCATGCAAGATGCAATCGTCAGGCCTAACGATTGCGTCTAGCATGAAACAGACTGTCGCCTCTTAAGTATTGACTTTAATGTTCAATTTTATATATATATATATATATATATATATATATATATATATATATACATATATATATATATAGAGAGAGAGATAG
>CAHIKZ030005550.1:700000-720000 GCA_903632075.3 Acanthosepion pharaonis
CCTACGCCAGCCTTTCTAAAACCCAGACGTTAACTTATATTAGACTGACTAATGAAATATACACCCAATGATTAACGGCCAAAGCGACTAGCTCGTTATCCATTACCTCGTCCTGACCTCTGACCGAAATACAAATCGTAGCTTAATTTTTTCTCAACGTCTAAATAAAAGTGAGTTGTAAAAGTAAAAGCTAAGACAACCAGCCAAGATCGTTAACCATTACCTTATACCAGCCCTCCCTAAATGCGAAGCCTAGTTTTGGCTCAATGACTAAATAAGTGTTCGCTTCTCAATAGTAAAGGTCTACCAGACTAGCTCGTTAACCATTCTTTTCTATTTATGTGCCATGTCCTTTCACGATGTAGACGATCATGGCTCTCCACCTCCCTCTATCCTTTGCAGCTCTCAAAAAGTTCCTTCCATCAGCTACCCCTGCCCGAGATCATGTTCTGTCATCCGCATGCTTAAAGCCCGCCAGGTGTGTCATGCAATGTTTTCCCTTGTCTCTCTTTCTCTCTATTCGACCCGTGAGTATCAGATTCTCCAGGCCCTCCTTCCTCATTATGTGTCCCAGGAACTTCAGCTGCCTCTTCCTAATGTCAAGTATAAGCCTCCTCCTTGTTTACAACCTCTCTAAGATCTCATCGTTGCTCACAGGCTCGGTCCATGATATCCTCATCATCCTTCTGTAGAACCACATTTCCGTCGTCTCGAGTCACTTCTTCATCTTTGAAAAAAACCGTCCAATATTCGCTGCCGTAAAGAAGGATAGATTTAGAGACATGGGTTCATGCCTTTCCAATGTTCTTTCTTTTTATGTGCCATGTTCTTTCAGGATGTAAGCGATCATGGCTCTCCACAGCCTTCTATCCCTTGCAGCTTTCAACAAGTTCTTTACCTCTGCTACCTTCCCAGACTACGTTCTGTCATCCACTTGCTTAAGTTCGCTAGGTATGTCACGCATTGTTTTCCTTTGGCTCTCTTTCTCTCTATTCGACACGTGAGTATCAGATTCTCCACACCATCCTTCCTCATTATATGTCCCAGGTGCTGCCTCTTCCTGATGTCAAGTATAAGCCTCCTTCTTGTTTGCAACCTCTTTAAGGCCTCATCGTTACTTACACGCTCGGTCCATGATATCCTTAGCATCCTTCTGTAGAACCACATCTCTGTCGCCTCGAGTCTCTTTTTCATCTTGAGAAAATCCTCCAACATTCGCTGCCGTAAAGAACAACAAATGTCACGTTAACCATTACCATATCCTGGAACGTCCTAAAATTACAATGATGACCTTAAATTCGGCGCACTGTTCAAGAATAAGTTATCCACTGAGGATTGAACTCGCTATTCATTAGTCATGGCCAACCAGACCTGCTCGTTAGCCATTACCTCACGTCGAGCAGTCTGGTATTATTTGAAGCGACGTTTAAAAAACACCTCGATAGATAGGTAGTTTATTTGGTGAGTTGTGATTTTCTAGTTAGGAGAAGGCTGATTCGTACCTCTTCTCCTCGTCGACCTGACTTGGTCACCCCCAACTTAACTAGCCACCCGGAACTCATTGGCGCGTAACTGCCTCATTCCAATTATTGTTACCCGGGTTTTTGTATTCTGATCGACTCTCTCAGTTGAACACGCATTCAACACCTGCGATCCGACCCCCACCCCCGACTTCTTGCCGACCACGTGACTTTTACTCTCAACTATCCACTCTTTTGTTAGCCTTCCCACCTCCCCAGTCGGTTTATTTATTTTTCTTCTTCTTCTTCTTCTTCTTCTTCTTCTTCTTCTTCTTCTTCTTCTTCTTCTTCTTCTTCTTCTTCTTCTTCTTTACTGTGTTTTTTTTTACCTTTCTTTCTCATTATTAAGTTCTTTCGTTTTTTACCCGTTTCTCGATTAATTTCTTTCCATTTTGCTCTACGTATTTTGTATCTATTTTTCTTCCTTCTTTTTCCTTCGTTTTTCTTCTTTCTTTCTTTCTTTCTTTTTTTGCTCTTCGTTCTTTTTCTTTCTTTCTTTCTTTTCGTTCAAATTTCTTTTTTTCCGTTCTTTATTTCATTTCTTTCTTTCTCTCTTTCTCTCTCTCTCCTTCTTTCTTTCTTTCACTTGCCTTCATGAATTTTGTCTCTTTTTCTTTCTGCTTTTTTTGTTTATTTGTTTCTTTTTTCATTCCTCTTACTTTTCTTTTTTTCTGTGTTTCTTACTTTCGTTTTACTTATTTTCTTTCACTTATGCATTTCGTTTCTTTTCCCATCTTTTTCTTTCTTTCTTTCTTTCTTTTTCTTTCTTTCTTTCTTTCTTTCTTTCTTTCTTTTTCTTTCTTTCTTTCTTTTTCTTTCTTTCTTTCTTTCTTTCGCTTCGTTCAAATTTCTTTCTTTCCGTCCTTTATTTCATTTCTTTCTTTTTCTTTCTTTCTTTCTCGCTTTCTTTCTTTCTTTCTTTCTTTCTTTCTTTTTCTTTCTTTCTTTCTTTCTTTCTTTCTTTCTTTCTTTCTTTCTTTCTTTCTTTCTTTCTTTCGCTTCGTTCAAATTTCTTTCTTTCCGTCCTTTATTTCATTTCTTTCTTTTCCTTTCTTTCTTTCTCGCTTTCTTTCTTTCTTTCTTTCTTTCTTTCTTTGTGTCGCTTTCCTGTGCGCACCTTGTAACCTTGTATCGTTTGAAAGCAATTATGATTCGATCGATATTGTTATATTTTAAGAGTTTTAACTTATTGAAATCAATCTCTACAAAGGTGCTCGTATTTTTTATTTACATTATTCGGACTGTTATCCTCATCTTCGTTGACATATTCACAGCGTTTCGGCCATTGTACGCTCCGGACTTCTTCAGGTGATTGGAATTTCAAAGTAAATCCTTTATTTCGTCCACCAAGGTAGATTGTTCTAGTTCCATGCCATGCCCCTCCCGGATGTCTCAGTTATTTCCCTTTTAACTCAACTCTCAAAGTTTTTTTGTTCACCACTGTTGAGGCTTGGTATTTTACGCACAACTCTTTGGGTCTAGTCGCTGGATCGAACCAACGTCTTTATCCACTGGGTCAAAGAGGAAGAGGCATGGCACGTGGAACTAGAACAACCTACGACGACGACCACCACCACGACGACCACCACCACGACGACCACCACCACCCCGGTGGACGAAAAAAAGGTTTCGGTTTGAAATTTCAATTACCTGAAGAAGGCCGGAGAGTTCAACGGCCGGAGAATTCAACCGCTGAAACGTTGGGAATATGGCAGTGAAGATAAGGGTAGCAGTCCGATAATGTAAATAATGCGTGCTTCTAGCTAGATTAATAATGAAACGGTGAGACCTAACTGCCATTCTAGTAAAAGGCTTAAATTTATGTAGACGGGGCACCAGTGGTGGAGGACGATCTCGTCCGAGCATGGTTTCGATTTCAGGACTTCTCATGATGCTATGAACATTTCTAAAAAATTTCAATGAAATTCCAGCTCATCTAGTGAAATATCCAAGCCTTCCAGTCTATTTGATTTATTTTACGATTTGATTCATGGCGCCTTTTGTGTAGTTTTAGTTACTAAAAGAAATAATCATAATAAAAGAGTATAACACTTAGCGACCCAAAAAGGAAATTCGACGTGCTGAGTTCATACCGTTAATCCCACTGTTAAAAGTATAACTCTATTTTTCCCCAGCTATGGGTTAAATAGCAAAACAGCCCTAGTTCAATGCCTGAGGTGACTAACAGCGGAGAAAAACTCTGAATTTAAAAGTCTCGCTTCGAGGCTTCCGTAAACACTACAACCATAACCCCATCAATTCATGTATCAGTCTTTTTTCTATCCTCCTTATCCTCATCTTTCCCTCATATCATTTATCATAACCATTTTGACAGTAACCTTCTAGCTTGAAGTAAAGGGTTATTATTTAAAATGTTACTCGGCTTTGGCTGACCATTATTATTTTTAAAAAAAATACAACCTGAAATGGGCAGATTAATTCTGACAGACTATCTTACAAAAGAAACACTCCTGTTGCTATGGCCACAGTACATGTTGTGCCATTTTCGACCATAACTGACTATTAGACTTGTGATGACCGAGAGTGAGTCTGCTTTGAAAATCATTACTCGAAACTGACTTTCAGGACGTAGGCGGTCATGGCTCTCCACAACTTCCTGATGCTTGTAGCACAATACAATTTGTCTTTCTGTTCTTTTTCCTAAACACTGTTTCATTATTCATTTACTCAATTTTACTAAGTATGTCACGTGCTACCTTTTTTGCCTTCAGTCTGTCCTGTGAGTATCAGATTTTCCAAGCCTTCCTTCTCCATTATATGCCTGAGAAACTTCAAATGCGTCTTCGTTGTGTTAAGTATGTCTACTTTTTCTCTAAAACTTTGTCACGTGTTCGGTCCATGGTATCCTCAATAGCCTTCTGTAGAACAACATTTCTGTTGCTTCAAGACACTTCTTCATTCTTTGAGGAGATCGTCCAACAGTATAGATATCACGTAGCAGTTTGGTACACTTTTCCTTGATTGTAGCGAAATTTTCCTTTTTCCTAGTACTCTGCTTAGCTTTTAGAAGGCATCTTTCGTTATCCAAATACGTCCTTTGATTTCCCAGATATTTAAACTACAGCACTTGTTTGATTTTGGTATCTCCGTCTTGCATTTCGCATTTTGGGCTGCTAACCATAGATGAATATAATTTTTATGACGTCTTTGCAAAACTTAGAGGGGTTGGTTCGGGTCAATCGAAAATATAAGTGGGCCTGATTGATGATAGAATGTGAGGCATGCTCTGATATTTTTTTTTTTTTTTTTTTTTGCATCTAATTAATCAAGGACCTAATTTATTAGACGTTTCCAAGATTTCGGATGACCAATATTCAAATTAGATTTTCTCTTTTATTCTTTCAACGGCGTCGATGAATTATTCATGGAGATTTCATCAGAAAACATTGTCGCCATTAATTTTTTTGACATTATTTTTAATCCCCTTTGCCATACTGCAAATGCATTTCCTGAAAATGTTCTTACATTTTTTTCACCCCCAAGGTTCAGATCTGTCTTACCCTGATGCTACAGCGATTATTATTGTCGCTGCATTATTCCCACATTTCTCATTGTCAAAACTAGTAATAGATATAGCAGCCTTTTTGGGGACACATCCCGCGTAAATAAACTAATATGTGTATTATCATTAGTATTACAGGGAGCGAGTGCTATTTGAGGACATTTTTAGTATGTTAAATAAACAGCAAAATCTTAGCAAACAATGTATATATTTAATTCAAATTGATACAAACATCCTTCATGATATTTCTTTATCTAATTATTCTCTGAAACCCACCTTTGGCTTCAATGACTGCTTCTATTTGGGCTCGAAACCGTCCACAAGCTGCAATTAAGTGGTCCCTATTCATTTTGGACATCATCTGAATAATGGCGGCCTTCAGTGCAGCTATGGTACTATGAGGATGTCGATTAGTCTCCGTTTCAACGACGCTCCACACGTAATAATCCCTAGGATTTAAATTTGGCGAGTTAGGGGGCCGCATGTTGGGGGTCACATGATCGTAAAAATTCTTTGATAACCAATCCTGGGTTACAATGGCTTTGTGAGAAGGTGCAGAGTCTTGTTGAAAGACATATGTCATTTCATTGCATACTTTATTTATCCAGGGCTTAACAACCATTTTAAGAAAATTAATGTATCCAGCAGCATTGACCCTAAGACCTTGTGGGAAAATGTAACGTGTCATGACATGACCTTCACTGCTCACAACTCCTAAAACCATCACAGTAGCCGGATATTTGGTGTGCATCACCCTGGGTACTTCAGAAAGAGATGCACATAGCCACCCGTCATTCCGTCTGTTTGTTTTCTGATTTTGGTCAAAGTTTTTTTTCGTCAGAGAAAAACCAAAGCATGCCATGTTCGTGGGGAACCGTTTGTTCAACAACTGTTTAGAACGCATGAGACGGTTTTCCTGTGTCTTCACCGATATGAATTGACCTTTCCTCATTACATATGACTTATATCGAATGTCCTGATGAACCACGGTTCTGATAGTCCACTCTGATACCTGTAAGTTCTTTGGCGATGGACCTCATTGATCTTCCGAGGTTCTCATCGATGATGTTTTGAAAATTCCTCATAAATTCTTATGTTCTCACGGTATCAGTGTGCTGTGAATGCTTTTTTCTTTTTGCTACAGGGGAAACATTGCCATCACATCCCTCTAGATCCAACCTTATGAACCAATGATATGGCAACATGTAAAAAATTACTGATTTTTAAATCCCTATGTTTTGCAGCTAAAGCAACAATGACTGGATGTCTTTTCATTTCTTGTGTTATCTTCCTCTGATTGGGTTATCTGAAATAAAAAGAAAATAATATTCTAAATGATTTGAGTGTGTAGTGAACTTAAAACTATATGTCCTCAAATAGTACTCGCATTGTGTATATTATTAATTACCAAACTTATTAATAGCAGTTATAAGCTTGGATTGAGGATAAGATCCAAAAAATATATCCTAAACATTGGGAATTTAGATTTTATTGCAGATTCTGTAAGTCTGGAAAAGAAATCCCGTGCCCCATGTTTGTTAAGTTAGCTGTACCGCAGGGACAGGCGCTTATTAAGAGATCTGTCCTTGCTTTGACTAAATCTACGGGTTTCAAATTGTTCAAACATCGTTTTGCTCGGAGCAACCATCTTTCTTGTGTGTGTGAGTGTGCACGTGTGTAATGCCCTTTCTTCACATACGCGCTATACAGAATATTCTCATTCGCCACATGGTCCTCATTGACATCCCGGGATTCGAACAGATAGTGTCCTGCGCCCGCTGCACGAGTCCTCGTGAACAGGTATCGTCCGAATGCTCTCATCATCGCAACGCTTGACGCGAATTGAAATAATCCCAGAACGTCCTTTCATCCCATTCGTTAGCTGATATGTCGACAAAAGCGCTCTGAAAAGATAAAACTGCGTTAATTGATTATCACATAATCGTAGGCAAACGAGTACATGTCCTCAAATATCCGAGGTATCCTATATAAGACAAGCGGGGCTGACACAAAATGATTTTAACCTGTTTTCTTTCTAGCTGAATAACTCAAAGGGGTTTTCTGTGATTCTTACGAACAATGATGTCAAGTTGGCTAAACGTTTGAAAACCAAGAAAAAAGAAACTTAATTAGTGTTATGGTCCGGTTCCTTGTACCACGGTGATAGTCCAAGGTAGAACCAATAAAGAAGAACTCGAACACGGATATGGAATCACACAGATATATTACAAACAGGAATATATACAGAGAAGTAGAAAGTGTTAGTACGAACAATCAGGTTTAGTAGTAATTGTCTGAACGCGATTCTGTTTCGGACTGCTTCTGACTCGACTCACTGACTCGCTCTGACTGACAGACTGACAGACTCCTGACGGACCTCATTCCAGACTTCAGACTGAACAGTATTTAGTCACCCCACCACGAGGCCGGTTTAACGTGGGATCTCCGAGCCCGTGGGCTCGGCCAAAAATATTCCCTTTGAACCCGTATAAACGGGTTCAGGGTTGGTAACCTCCCCGAAAGAGACTCCGCCCTTCGGCGTAGCCTCGTTCGGGTTCCTCCCCGCCCTAAGGCAGAGAATTCAACCGATCAGCCGGTCACCCGACTTCGGACTGAACTCCCTGCTTCCTCTTGAGGCGCAGTATTTATTACGTATGGAATAGTCCATTATGTTATTATGGGTAAGGTCCCCTAACAATCAGTTTAGTGTTTTTTTTAGATATTATATATTTCGTGGTATGTATAGACAATTATGCTGAAAACACGATTTGGCCAATTTTTCTGTTACACCAGTATATATATATATATATATATATATATATATATATATATATATATATATATATATATATTATAGTGAATCATTCGTACAAAAAGTGCATTAGTAAAGTTAATGATATAAAATGGCGAAATCCTTTCGCAAACATAATTTTAAAATTGCATTAACCTACGAACCACTCGATGAATGTTATGATCCTTGTTTTTAATAACTACAAGCTTGTATAAGGTCTTTGTTTAATCTGTTATGCATATGAATAAAACATAACGCTAGCAAATCGTAAGATGCTCACTAAAAGAGGAATAACTGTATGTTACCTCAAGCATTTATGTCTCAAGCAAACTTGAGACCACGGAACTTAAGACCGTGAAACTTGAGACCATGAAACTTGAGGCGTGAAACTTAAGACCATGAAACTTGAGACCATGAAACTTGAGACCATGAAACTTGAGGCGTGAAACATAAGACCATGAAACTTGAGACCATGAAACTTGAGGCGTGAAACTTGAGACCATGAAACTTGAGGCGTGAAACTTGAGGCGTGAAACTTAAGACCATGAAACTTGAAGCGTGAAACTTGAGACCATGATACTTGGGGCGTGAAACTGCCAGTCACCATGCAGTGTTGATTTCTATGTCCATACTTACAGACAATTTTCTACGCTTTTTTCTCTCACTATTATTCAGTTGAGAAAGCATAGTGGGGCTGACACAAAACGATTTTAACCGGTTCTCTTTCTAGCTGAATGTCTCAAATGGTCTTTATACGATTTTTACAAACAATGATGCCAAGAGGACTTAACCTCTTATCTGAAAACCTGGGGGAAAAAAAAAGAAACAATTACTTTAGTGGTTTATTAAACAATTTGTGGGATGGACAATTATGCTGTTACAGGATCTGGACAATTTTGTTGTTACACCTGGTATATAATAAATCCGAATGTCAGTGTGTCACTGTGTCACTCTTTTTCGAATTTGCTCCCAGAGGCCACAGCCCAATATATCATATCATTTTGGAATCAGGCAGACTCCGTGAGCAAATTAAAGACATTGCGGGCTGAAGCCGGACCCACAATCCTGAAATTTGGGATTCCCAAGATTTATTATTGTTATTTTTTTTTCGGTGCTTTTTTCGAAAAATGTTTTGTACGATAGCAATTTTTATAACTTGGAAATACATTTAGGAATAATCGAAATTAATTGTGAAATCCAGCGAAAGTCACCCATGAAATAAAAATATTTTTTTTGTACAGAAAGTAAGGACCTACGTACAACAAATTGTCTTTAAATTAAGTGACGACAAAGGAATTGTCGTTGAATTTTTTAAAGGTAAACATAAATATTCATGCAATATTTAAATACAGCGATCAATCCTGAGTTCTTCTAGTTTATAGTTTATTGTTGCCTATCGCAACTCCTCCTCCCCTATCTATTGTGATTAAGGCTCAATCAAGAACCCTCTGCAAGAGCTAGGTTAAATGCCGCTTGATAGGGCGGCCTTTAAGCTAGTATGTATATGATTGTCATTCTTTGCAGAGGACGATCATCTCTTCACTTGGTAGCTTTTTTTTTAGTTTTTTCATTCATAATATTATTATTGCCTTCCTTTATACCTGAGCTAACGCTCTGCTACAAGCCCTTAAGGGGTTCTAAAGGCCAGCTTCACTTTTACAACGTCTCTTAACCACGTGGCAAACATAAAGTAGGTCTGTGTTACCCGTGTTGTAAACTTGCCTGTCCCTGTGTAAAATCATGAGACGTCTGAGTTCCACAAACAGATTTACAAACTCACATACGTATCCTGCAGGTATTTCTAGTAGGATTGCACTCATGGGCGTTTGCACAAAAACTGTTTGGAAAAATGCATATTTATTATTAATATATATATATTTATTATTAATATATATATATATATATATGTGAAAATATATAGAAAATAGGAAGGAACTGGTTAGGTAGATAATCCAAAGTTCCTTAGTATTTTAGTTTTTATTTTTAAAAAATAGTGCTCGATACAAAAGTAGAGCATAAATATAATTATTTATTTAAAATATATTCCAACTCGCGACATAAAATTCAATATAATTATTTAATTCAAATGATTATATTGAATTTTCGGCTCTTGTTTTGAAACATGAGACCTCTTATGTCGCGAGTTGAATCATATATTTTTTAAAAATTATATATATATATATATATATATATATATATATATATATATATTTCAAACCCGGCCTATGTTTCGTTTTTGGGTGTAAGGATGTTCTCCCACCCCATCAAATTAATTTCTATTGTTTACAAATAAAATTGTAGTTCCTACATAGGGAAAAAACGACTCAACGCCTAGACATGAGAATTAAACAACATATTCCCACTAAGATCAGGAATCACACCTTGTCTTTGAATGGACGAGTCACAAATACCTATGGTTCCGCCATATGCGAGCAGCTCTTAAATAACAGAGGGTGTGTTGCTAATTTTAGTGCTGATTGGTTCACTGTTTTGTCCCGGTCACACGCTCTATTTCATCTCAAGGTGCAGGAGGCAATTTATATCGGGTCCCGGAAACCTTCCCTGTGTAAACAGCGTGGATGTTTGTTAGGGCTTGTTGTTAATCATCTGCATATCGATCGACATTTCTGGCTAAGATAAAATTGTCTCTTGCAGGACATGATGCCAATGATCAAAGCGTAGTATCAGTTCCACCCCAGCTTTGTTCGCAAACTGAAGCAAGACGAGACAAAAGATGAGGTGAGTTTAGTGCTGGAAATCACATTCTGGAACAGCACCTCACTATTATTTTAGAAAAAGAAGTTCAGACACTGTCAGGATACTGCTGAGAAAAAAAATTACACACACACACATACGTGCTCATATATATATATATATATATATATATATATATATATATATATATATATATATATATATATATATTATAAATTAACTGATTTAAAATACGGTTTCTTCGTTACACAGTAATAACTATGTTCCAAAAACTGAAGCTAAAAACTTCAAATTTAATTATATAAATTAAAAACATTAGTTCCGTCTCATTTGCTTGAAGATGAGACAGAACTAATGCTTTTAATATAATTAGCTTCAGTTTTTGAAACATGGTTATTACTGTGTAGCGAAGAAACCATATTTTAAATCAGTTAATTTATAATATTTATGCTCTGTAACTTTACATTGAACACTGTTTTGTAAAAATAAAAAAAATATCACCGGATTATGTAGCTTACTGTTCTTTCTTTATATATATATATATATATATATATATATATATATATATATATACTATCAGTCAAAAGTATTTAGCTACCCTGAAAAAAATTTTATTTCTCATCCTAGTTACGCAGCAAAATGGTTTTATTTATTGTACTAAATACAAGTCTTCATCAGTAACCTTAACTTTAGTATAACGAGATATCTTTTGAAAAATTGATTTGAAGGCGTTTTTCTTCCTTTTTACTGAGCATGAATAAAATGTTTTCCAAAAGTTACATTATATCACCACTTGAACTCACATTAGACTATATTATGTTGAATTACTGCTTGCGAGATACTAGCTGTTTTACTTATGTTGCCAATGTACATTACCCAGCAGGGGAATCTGTTATTCGTATTTTGTTTAAATTAAAACCTAAATTTTGCAACTTTCTTCCGGCTCAAAACTTTTTTTCTTAACAACATTTTTGTGGATAGTTGAATACTTTTTTTGGTATATATATATATATATATATATATATATATATATATATATATGAGTGAACATAGAAATCAACACTTAGAAGCGACAGTCTATTTCATGCTAAATGCAATCGCCAGGCGTGACGATTGCATCTAGCATGAAACAGACTGTCGCCTCTAAGTGTTGATTTCTATGTTCACTTTTATATTTACACACGCTCTATATCTAATATTGAGCACTTTATCCCATAAATGTAGCACATCTTAAGACTATATTTTTATATATATATATATATATATATATATATATATATATATATATATATATATATATATATATATATAATTGGATAGATAGATAAATAGAAGAAACTATAAAAACACAAGGATCTTCAATTGGAAATCTAAAAAATGTGAGGTATAAAGACATTAATAATTCTAGCTGTGTTTGGTGTCCTCGATTTGATTGGAAATGTCTCTGATATACTCTTAGGAATATCTGGTAGCCGATGCTTGAAACAAATACGGAAAATATTATCACCAGTACAGCCCCCCCCCACCTTACGAAGGGATTTATCTATATAAAATCGCTTTTCTTCTAGCTTTTATTCTTTTTCTATAAATGTTCAATGAAAAATATCATGATGCCATTTCTGAGCTTAGATCTCTGGTTGGGACCTGGAAGGAAATGAGTATACAACAGAAATCAAAGGAAATGGCATTATTATTATTATTATTATTATTATTATTTCTTTGATTTCTGGTGTGTATCCATTCTTTCGAAAATAAGATCACACACATTTTAGATAGACAAAGCTCTTCGTAAGGTGTAAGCTGTAATTGTGACTACAATTCTTTGTATTTCTCTAAGGCTTCTGCTACAAGTGATCCTTTCAATGAGTCTATTGGAACCTTTTCCAATCAATCTGAGGGCTCCAACTAGAACTGGAATCATTGATGTCCTCATGTGCTATATGAGATTTCCATTTCATGATACATGTATTTTGTTAGCTTTTTGAAGACCTTCAAAGATACATTGCAGTCTTCAGGGACTGCCATGTCAATAAGGAGGCAATTTTTCTGTTTCCGGTCTCTAATGACGATGTCAGGGCGATTAGCTTTTATTGTTCTGTGTGTATTTTAAAAATCCCATAAAATTGTTACAGGTTCTTTGTTTGTAACCGGCTCTGGGTAGTGTTCCTATCAATTTCTTTCATAAGCATTGCAGATATTCTAATTCCACTGTCACGCTATTATTATAATTATTATTAGAAAATAATAATAATAATAATAATAATAATAATAATAATAATAATAATAATAATAGTAACTCCTTATCTACGAAATTTAGATCTATAAGAACATTCTGTGTTCGAACCCTTCTGATATTTTTCTTCTTCTGTGTTCTTCAAATGTCTGCAAAAGAATTCAACTGATACAATTTCATTTCTTAAAGGGACGTCTTGAAAAACCTATTACACTTTCGAGTCTTGCAAAAACGTTACAGAAAACGAAAAAAAAAAAAAGGATTTAAATTATTTTTCTAGAAAGCAATTATCGCAACGAAAAAATCTTTTCAATACAATTGAAAGCGTTTGTGTTTCTTTTTTCAGGATAAAAATTATAGTTTTGTCAATATTTGAAATTAGCCAAACAATGAAAAAGATTTAATATAGTTGCACTAATAATTATCGAATTAAACTTTTCAAAAGATTTTTTTTGTCAGGATTTATTACATTTTTTTATTCTGTTTACGATGTTTATTTGTTTTTAATTCATATTAAATTGTTACTTACATGTTTTTGTTTGGACGCAATCTAAAATGGCGGATTTCTGTCTGAACAATTTTAGGTTTGTTCTTTTTCCTTTTTTTATCTTCCACGTTCTTTTTTTTCCATTGTTTTTTCTTATTCTTATTTTTTTCAATTATTGTTCTTTTTACTCATTTTATTTATAAGTTCTTTCATTATTATTTTTCGTTCTTTATTCTTTCTTTATCTAATTATTTATTCTTTTTCCTTCATCATTGTGCATCATTCTTGTATAACATTCTATCTTTTATTTCTTCACTGTTCTTTCTTTTTATTGTTTTTCTTTCTTTTGTTTTATACATTCTTTTGTTTTTTTCTTTTCTCTCTTTCCTTCGTTCTTTTTTTTTCTGTTTTTTTTTCATTTTCTTCTGTTTTCTGTCTTTCATTCATTTTCTTTCTTCTTTGCTTTTTCATTCATATTTGTTTAATATTTTTTAGTTTAAATCTTTCATTCTTCCCTCATGATATTTGATGTATTTGATTCTTTTTTTTTCTTCCTATTCTTTTCTTTTTATCGTTTTTAGTTTTCTTTCTTTTCTGTCGCACTTTCATTTTATTTTTCCTATTTTCTCATTCTTATCATCTTTTTCATTCCTTTTTCATTATATTTTTTTCTTTTAATCTTCCCTTCTTAATCTTCCCAATTTCTTCGTTTTTCATTCAATACGCTTTGCTTTTCTTTCTTTACTACCTTTAACTTTCGTTTTTGTTTTTTTCTTTTCATAAATTTGTTCTCTTCTCTTTTCCTTTTCTCTTTCTTTTATGTTTTTCATTCTTTTCTTCCGTTTTGTTTTTTTTCTTCTTCATTCATTTCTCTTTCTTATTTGTTTCTTCTTTCTCATTCATTCTTTTTCTTTATTTAATATTTCTGCTTATTATCAGGTTTTAATTATTTTATTGTTTAAATTCTTTTTGTTTGTTTCATTTTTATTTCTTCATTCTTTTTCGGTTGCATTTTTAAAATCTTTTTCCCTTGTTCTTCTCTTTATTATTTTTTTTCATTCTTTCACTATTCTTTTTTTATTCTTTCATTCTTTCATTCATATTTCATTCTCTCACTACTCTTTTTTTATTCTTTCATTCATATTTCATTCTTTCACATATTCTTTTTTATTCTTTCATTATTTCATTCTTTCATTCATATTTCATTCTCTCACTACTCTTTTTTTATTCTTTCATTCTTTCATTCATATTTCATTCTCTCACTACTCTTTTTTTATTCTTTCATTCTTTCATTCATATTTCATTCTCTCACTACTCTTTTTTTATTCTTTCATTCTTTCATTCATATTTCATTCTCTCACTATTCTTTTTTTATTCTTTCATTCTTTCATTCATATTTCATTCTCTCACTATTCTTTTTTTATTCTTTCATTCTTTCATTCATATTTCATTCTCTCACTATTCTTTTTTTATTCTTTCATTCTTTCATTCATATTTCATTCTTTCACTATTCTTTTTTATTCTTCATTCTTTCATTCATATTTCATTCTCTCACTATTCTTTTTTATTCTTTCATTCTTTCATTCATATTTCATTCTCTCACTATTCTTTTTTATTCTTTCATTCTTTCATTCATATTTCATTCTCTCACTATTCTTTTTTTATTCTTTCATTCTTTCATTCATATTTCATTCTCTCACTACTCTTTTTTTATTCTTTCATTCTTTCATTCATATTTCATTCTTTCACTATTCTTTTTTATTCTTCATTCTTTCATTCATATTTCATTCTCTCACTATTCTTTTTTATTCTTTCATTCTTTCATTCATATTTCATTCTCTCACTATTCTTTTTTTTATTCTTTCATTCTTTCATTCATATTTCATTCTTTCTATTCTTTTTTTTTATTCTTTCATTCTTTTTCATTCATATTTTCATTTTTTCACTATTTTTTTTTATTCTTTCATTCTTTCATTCATATTTCATTCTTTCACTATTCTTTTTATTCTTCATTCTTTCATTCATATTTCATTCTCTCACTATTTTTTTATTCTTTCATTCTTTCATTCATATTTCATTCTCTCACTATTCTTTTTTTATTCTTTCATTCTTTCATTCATATTTCATTCTTTCACTATTCTTTTTTATTCTTTCATTCTTTCATTCATATTTCATTCTCTCACTATTCTTTTTTTATTCTTTCATTCTTTCATTCATATTTCATTCTTTCACTATTCTTTTTTTATTCTTTCATTCTTTCATTCATATTTCATTCTTTCACTATTCTTTTTTTATTCTTTCATTCTTTCATTCATATTTCATTCTCTCTATTATTTTTTTTATTCTTTCATTCTTTCATTCATATTTCATTCTTTCACTATTCTTTTTTTATTCTTTCATTCTTTCATTCATATTTCATTCTTTCACTATTCTTTTTTTATTCTTTCATTCTTTCATTCATATTTCATTCTCTCACTACTCTTTTCTTATTCTTTCATTCATATTTCATTCTTTCACTATTTTTTTTTATTTTATTCCCTTCGATTTTCTTTTTTTTTTTTGACTTTCTTTTTGACTTATTGACTTTCTTTACATAATTTTCATTTTCTAATTTTTCTTTTACTTTTGCCTTTTTCATTCTTTAGATTCTTTTTTTTTTTTGTATTTTTCCTTCGTTTTATTAATTGTTTTCTTTCGTTTTTCATTTATTACCTAAATTCCTCTTTCCTTTTTCTTAGCTTCATTATATTAATACCTGTTTTTTTTCTTCATTTCTTTCTTTCTCTTTTTCTTTGCCATTCTTCCCTCTTTGTTTTTCGCTGTCTTTTCGTTTTATTCTTTCTCTTTTCTTTCTTTTTTATCTTTATTCTTAGATGTTCTTTCTGTCTGTTATATAAGAATAAAGTGTCGCTGCCGGCACCGTAGTTTGAACACAGATCACTAGAGAGCAAACACAGGCGATCCCATTTTGAATAAGTGACGGTAAAGGAAATCTATACATGGGAATTAGCGTGGCGTCTAAGAGACCACTATACGGACTACTTCGTAAGTGTGCCGGTCAAACCTCCGGGCAGAGAGCATCCCCTGACGAGGCTATGCCTAAGGGCAGAGTTTCGTCTCGGTAGACAGCAACACGACCCCGTTTTATACGGGGTCTACAGGGAATTTTTGAAGGAGCCCACGGGCTCGGATACCTCACAATAAACTTGGCCTTGTGCCAACCGCGTGAGGCAGTAAGTTAATATCTCACTATACAGATTACTATTCGGTGGTTACTATTCGAACTAGTATTATCGACTATTAGTGCGAGTGTTATTCGAAGGCGTCTGACTCATGTATTGTTCAACGGCGTTACTATAGTTGTATCTGCGATTACAAAGTCTCTACTACAACGAGCATTATGAAAGTGTCAACGACTATTCGCTGACATTGCAAAAGATGGCAATGATTGTTCGGTGACATCACAAAACTGGCATTCCTTTTTTTTTCTATTTACTTCACATAATTTTGTTTTGTTTTGATTTTTTTCTTGTTTGACTGCACATCAAAACCTCTGTAGTTCATCCTAGTACCGAATACATTATTTAGTAGACCTATGATTAGAAAGAAATTTGCAGTTTTTGCTAAATAATTCTGTTTTGTTTGCGTGGGGAGATTACATTTTTGTACAAAGGCTCACCTGTTTTGTGATGTTAAGGATGTTATTCGGGTTAGTTTGTCTGAAAAGCTCGTTCATTTTTTTTTTTTTTTTTTTACATATTTATAGAGTATTTCCCGGATATCTTTAAAATTAGTACAGTCTATAAATATGTGCGGGATGGTATATGTTTCTTAGCGTGCTGTACATATTAGAGATCATCCTGGGTAAGACGATAAACTACATCTGACAGCAAGGTCTTTGATCAGGAGGTTTTTAGGAGCATGGAACCACCTCTTAATTACCGGTGTTGCCAGGCCCACCCTGACACATGGTGGTAGCACATGTTAAAATCCCAGCTATAGGCAAATAGTTAAATCTCAAACTCACTCCGTCCACTCATCAGGGGATATATATATATATATATATATATATATATATATATATATATATATATATATATATATATATGTATATATATATGCATGTTTTATTAAAACGACAGACAAGTTACTACGGTTAAGCTTTTATTTAATTTTTCTTGTGTTCAAACAAGAGCTTTCTTTTCTGGACAAAGGTGTGTAAGAACTGTCCAAATGTTTTATATTTCCGAGCGCTTTCGGCTATACCTTTAGCCATTATCAAGGATGATTCGATTTTTCAGTTTAATTGTGTGTGCGTTCTGTGTATGTCTTAGTGTGTGGTAGGGATGTTTTTAATTTCCGAATACGGTTAGCACATTGTGGCCTTGTTCGTAGTTAATATTGTTAAGAGTTGGCTTTTTCTTTTTTTTATTATTAAAGCTCCCATTATTTTTAGTCTTTTTTTGCAGGTGGATGCAGTTAATATATTTGTGTTTTCTACTAGTATGTTCCTAACTACCTTATAGACCACCAAATTAGACTATCCCCCAACGACCAAAGCAAGTAATAACGATAGCGAACACACAGCCAAAAATCACATACACATTTATTACAAAAACCAAATGCATATTAATTACAAACAAGACGAATCTTCTCTAAGGCATACTATAAAGAAATATACTAATCCAATTGATCCGAATAAAAAAATCAAATTTATTATCTATTATAAAAAATGTAAGACAGCCAACCTTATCCTCAAAATTAACAACACACCAACTAAGTCAAAATTACAAAGAACGAACATTATCTATGAGTTCAAATGCCCCTTAAGAAACTGTGTTCCTGATCAAACCGGACTCATAAATAATTACATCGGCTACACAACCACATGTCTATCCAGACGTTTTACGTTACACCTATCTGATCACAGCTCCATTAGAACCCATTTAAACACACGCACAGATTTAGCTCGATTCCATTAGAAACATACTAGAAGAAAAACACAAATTAAACATGCATAAAGGAAGGATTGCTGCCTAAATATACAAATATATAATATATATATATATATATATATATATATATATATATATATATATATATATATATATATAAAATACCATTTAGTAATTGGTAGGGATAATCAAAAGAGAGCACAATGTAACAAAACAATAATAATAATAATAATAATGTATCAGGTTGCACGATGTTTTGTGTTTTGTGGTCTTTATAACAATATCTGGGTGGTTGGCTTTGAATGTTCTGTCAGATGTTGGTAATCCCCCAAATTGAATATAAAAACCTGGACATGACAGATTCATACCAGTTTCTTTCAGTTTCCTTCCGAAAAATCTGCAATTTTACGGGAAGATGTTGAAAGAAACTGGTATGAACACCACCCAGACATGGTTACGAAGATAGGACCCATACAATTCTATGGGATTAAACAATACACACTGACAGAACAATCAAAGCCAACCGCCCAGATATTGTTATTAAAGACCACAAACAAAAACGGTGCCTCCTTATTGATATGGCAGTCCCTGCTGACTGCAATGTATCTTTCAAGATATTCAAAAAGCTGTCAAAATACAAGGACCTTGAAATAGAAATCTCGAAAATGTGGCATATGGGAACATCAACAATCCCTGTTGTAGTTGGAGCTCTAGGACTAGTTGGAAAAGATTGCATTAGACTAATTGAAGGGATTCCTGGAAGTCCATGCCTCAAGGAGATACAAAAAATTGTTCTGACAAGTACAGCCCACACATTACGAAGGGCTTTATCTATGTAATATATTTTTTTTTTGTCAGTGGAAAGTGTCATGATGCCATTTCTAACTTTATGTCCTTGGGCGGGACTCGGAAAGAAATGTGTAAACGCCAGAAATCAAAGAAAATAAAAATAATAATAAGTAAAGGCAATGATTAAAAATCTACTTCGGTTATAATTTATTTCTTTAGTATATTTAAATATTAATCTCTTCATTTTTGGGGGGTGGGTGGGGGAATGAACAAAAGGAAAGGGGAGAGGAAAAAGAAACAAAAAGCAAAAGGAAAAAAATTTAATAAAAAAGGAAGAAAGAAAAATAAAAACTTCAATAAAAATTTTTTTAAAAGTTCGTGAAGGAAGAAAGAGGAAAGGAGAGAGCGAGAGAGAGGGAGGGAAAAATAAAATAAAAAATTTCATCAGACTGGGCTTTGTTGAAGTTGTCACGTCAGCATATACGTATGAAACGAGAGACGCTGGTAGTTTCAAAATTTTTGAAAGAGCATATTTTGAAATATTTTTTTTTAATCTAGCCAAATTCATCTGTATTCTTTTTTGTTTTTTCTTTCCATCACATTTTTCGCTAACTATCCCACATTTTGTCAACAGAATATCTGCCAAAAATGGTAATATATTGTAAGGGCCTGGGCGCAAATTTACCGTGCCTAAACTACCGATCAAGGCACTCCCCAGACATTTTCGTCTTAGTGGATGTATCTGAACTCAACATAAAATTTGTCACAACCGCCTCTTAATGAATAAAAAAGAAAACAACAAGCCAAAACTTGAAGGCGTAATTTACTCTATCAACTGCTGGTATTGCCAGGAAAAATAAATTAGAGAAACCTCAAGAAATTTAAACAAAAGACTACGTGAAAGCAAAAGAGACATTTTAAAAAGAACAACACACAATCAATTATCAAATAAGTGTATCTATAAAAGAAAACGTACAAGTAGAAAAT
>CAHIKZ030005550.1:725000-740000 GCA_903632075.3 Acanthosepion pharaonis
GCCAACAAATCATCTTTGAACAGAAAGATCAACTGAGGGCAAGGATTATGGCAGGCAGCATTCACCAACTCAAAGAAGGAAACCATCCAGAAGAGTTGCAGAAGATTTCGAAGATGCCTGGAGGCCGGGGTTGAAGCTAACTGTGATTTATTGAATAAAATTACTCTATTGTATTTCAAAATATTTTGTATAATTTTGGTAAATGGATCTGTTAAAATGAGATGTCAGTGTTATTTTTATTTTTTGCGTAATTTACACGACAATTTATTCATCGCACACTGTATATTAAAAAGGCAGAGAAAAACAACATCAAAACGGTGAAAAATAGACTGACGCCGAAATGCCAGATCAGGACAAAAAATATTGCAGGTTCTTCTTTGGATTTTATCAAGAATCTCTAAATATATAGCAGGAGCACCGGACCATATGTGGCAGCAATATTCAAAGCATGGATGAATGGTAGACTGATAAATATGTCAGATAGATTCTGGAGAGAAACATTGTAGATTCCTCTTTGGATTTTATCAAGAATCTCTAAATGTCTAGCATGGGCAATAGACTTGATATGATTGCAATAAATACCGAAGTTTTTAACTAGTTTTTGTAAACTGGTCTCTTGCCGAGAAACCGCGCCAAGAATTTAGTTCCTGTACCGAATTTCAAAAGAACGAAAGTCTGTGCCGGAACTTCGTCGGCATCGCGAATCATCAATGAACGTCATCAGGTTGAGTGGTCAGTCTAAGGAAAAAGATGGTGGTCATTCGTATTGAATGCGGTCAGTTTTTCATCTTCTTTTTTTCCCCATGTTAAACTCAAAGAGTAACTATGTTTAGGTACTGTAAGCCAGTGGCCACACATAGCCAGTGGACAGGAACGGTGTTGTGGCACACAAAGGCCAAGAGATCGCCAGATTAATGGCCTTTATGTTATTAAAGGAAAGAAAGATCCGGGAAGCACTCAGATGAGCCAGGGAAAACGGTTTGGCAAATGGCGTGCCTATCGAGAATGTCTTCGAGTAAGAAGAATTGGCTACATTCGCAAAAGCGAAAAGGAAATGACGTAGAAAAGCAAAACGAAAAAGGATATTAAAAAAGAGCGTATGAGATTAGAAAAAAGAAGAGAAACGGAAGGAAAAGGACGTTAAGTAAGAGAAATGAAGAAAAAGAAACGAAAAGAGGCAAAGAAAGAAACTAAAAACGTAGATGAAAGATTTATATCTAATTTTTTTTTTTTTTTTTGGTTATAAAACGATAACTTCAGATTACCTTTCTCGGTTCCGTTTCTTTTCTCTCCATATTCAGTTCGTCTCGTCCGCATTTAGCAAAGTTGAAAAAAAGTCAGGTTACATCGATTTTATCGCACACTAGCTGGAGAAATCGACCTCTAAAATCCGGGATATTTATTCATCAATTGTCCAATATTCGCTGGATGAATCGACTGTCAAACTCTTCACCGGTTTTTGAACAGGAGTGGGACTTTTACCCGTTATTTTTTTTTATTATTTTTTATTTTTTTAGGGCTGGGTTTCCGCTTCTTCTAAATTTATTTTCAACACAATACTTGTAACGTTTCCGCTTAAACACTGAAATGTTTGCTATTTATTTATTTATTTATTTAATATTTATTTACTTTTTTATTTATGTATTTTCCCCAATAGGAATGGATAGGTTCACTTATCGCCCGGTTCACACTCCAACCATTTTTTTTTTTTTTTTTTTTTTTAATCGAGTAGAGGTTTCCTTTTTAAGTTTCTGGACCCTTTTCAATTCTGTTTCAACTCGATGTTTCTAACATCTCCGCCTCAACTCTGAAATTTTTACTATTACTGGATTTCTCCTATAGGTTTTCCTTCTATTTCGCTTCCAATAGAGCCTTGCATCTTAGTGGTGTTATTGCCTTGCTTGGAATGTATTGATTAAAAATTTCTTTATGACAGATTCAGGGCTGCAATCTTCCCGCGGCGATCAAATATATGATGGTGTTCCAGGTCCGGTGTGCTTTGGTCACCAGGTATGGCGGTACTCAGGGTCAATCCCGGTCTGCTCGCTTGGTCAGGATCGATCCCGGTATCAGAGAACAAGCCGTCAGCCCACTCGTCGGTCGTTGATGGCGTTTGACTCAGCAGCTAAGTCTCAAAGTTGACCTCTTCAACTGTGACCTCTCTTACCCACGTTGTGATTTTGATCTTAAGAGGGTCAAGCCGAATTTCCACTGGAGTATCTTAACCACGCTAAACCAAGGAGTTGAACACATGCATACAAAATAGAAAAATAAAATGGACGACGCCCGAATAAGTCACGATATGATGTTTATATCAGAATAAGAAAAAAAATATTTACAGTTTTTTTCTTCTTTGTTCTTTTTCTTCTTTTCCCAACCCGTTCTAATAATTGGCGACGGAACGAAAATTGCGGGTAGCTTCTTTGAAGAATCTTCAAGTATTGGGATTTGTAATTTCACGGACGGCACAAGGTTATTCGTTGGAGTTTTTCTTCAGCGACAACTGGATTTAACTTCGAGTACTGTTGTTTGTACTTTCACGAACGGCACAAGGTTTATTCGTCGGGGTCTTTCTTCTTCAGCAGATCATTATTATTGTTATTATTATTATTATTATTAGGTTGGCAAGCAGCTATATATCACAAATCTCTTAACTCCTCCGACCGCCTCCGACTGCAAAGGCAACTACAAATGGCTGGCCCTAAGTCCTCTGACTGGCTAGCCCCAACTTCTCCGACTAACTGCCCCCAACCAACTTGGGCCCACGTGGGCATTTGTATTTATGGGTGTCCCTTTTAATTGGTGTGGTGCGGGCGAATAGGTGGGTTTTATGCAAATCTTCCAAAATTCAACCAGTCGTTTTCTTTCGTTTTCTATTTCTATTTCACATTTCCAATATTGGAAGATCCTCTCCTACTTCAGGAGGAGCCATCACATGATGTCAACCTTTCTGACGTCATCTTTTGCCTTTACAATTGCGCCCAATTATAATTTTTCTCAGGAAATTTTCTTTCTTAGGGAATTTTTGTCAGATAAAATTCCCCAGTGATACCTTTCAGCAGACGACTTTAACCTCTGGCTGTGTCTAGCTGAGTCACGTCCTGTAACTATTTTTTCAACGAAATTATACATCTGTTTCCATATCCTGGGAAAATAATTCTCTTTCTGACAAAAATTTAAAATTTTTTGTCCGTTTAACACTTTTCATCCGTACGCCATGTTAAATATTGTTACATTTAAAATAATACCTACAATAAAATTTACACTTATAATCAGAAAGAAAAAGGCTAAATTTTCTGCGAGAACTCAATTTGGAAAATACACCCTTTTGCAAATTAATTGAAACAACGGCTTTAGTTTCCTTTCTTTCGTCATACGGCCAGTTTTAGACCCACTAGAGTGACAGTGTGCAATTGATTTCTATTTTTTTTCCACAGATTAGGTTATTTGCACTGGTGTGCAGTAATATGAATCAATTTTCGGAGTGTATTATCAAATTTGTTTGGCCTTGCAAATTATTGCGTCATCCATGATTGCATCAGAATTTCATCACGCCCAGACACGATTGTCTCGACTGTCGATTAGTTGTACTAAGGTCATTGTCTGCGATGGACGTTACTCCAAGGAATCGTACATATTTTATAAGCCTGCACGAACACATTGACAAGCCTTACCAGTGAGCAAATCAAAGTACTATAGACTGGCCCGGAAACTCTCTTGATTTAAATCCAATCGAAAATCTAGGGTCAATCTGCAAGGAACGACTTCGTGGAATGGACATATGAAGTATTAACATGTGCATTGTGTCATGTTTCATTGGAAAAATACGAAAAAGCCACCAAGTAGCAAGGGGGGCGGTTACTGGGTGTGAAAAACATGAGACAAAGAAAAACATCATTAATGAGAGAGAACAATAAAATAAGAGGAATTAAGTAGGCAGAAGATAACGATTGACATTGCATTGAAATTTTTGAAGATCAAAGTTGACTGGAAAATAAGAAAAGTGAAAGAGAATTAGAAGACTTTAGTGAGGGGAAAGGACATTAAAAGAAGAGGAATTAAGAAGACAGAAGATAACAATTGACATTGCATTGAAATTTTGGAAGATCAAAGTTGACTGGAAAGTAAGAAGAGTGAAAGAGAATTAGAAGACTTCAGTGAGGGAAAAGGACAATAAAAGAAGAGGAATTAAGAAGACAGAAGATAACGATTGACATTGCATTGAAATTTTGGAAGATCAAAGTTGACTGGAAAGTAAGAAGAGTGAAAGAGAATTAGAAGACTTTAGTGAGGGGAAAGGACAATAAAAGAAGAGGAATTAAGAAGACAGAAGATAACGATTGACATTGCATTGAAATTTTGGAAGATCAAAGTTGACTGGAAAGTAAGAAGAGTGAAAGAGAATTAGAAGACTTTAGTGAGGGGAAAGGACAATAAAAGAAGAGGAATTAAGAAGACAGAAGATAACAATTGACATTGCATTGAAATTTTTGAAGATCAAAGTTGACTGGAAGGTAAGAAGATTGAAAGAGAATTAGAAGACTTTAGTGAGGGGAAAGGACAATAAAAGAAGAGGAATTAAGAAGACAGAAGATATCGATTGACATTGCATTGAAATTTTAATCGTTTCTTTCCAAGTAAGGCAATAAATCTAGTAATACGCAAGGAGGGTGTTGGTCACTGAGTGTGAAAGAATATGAGAAAAAGAAAATCACATTACTAAGGAAAGAGAACAAGAAAAGAAAAGTTTTAGAAATACAGAAGATATTGCATTTAAATTTGTATTACTTCTTTGCGAGCAAGGCAATAAAGCCACTAAGAAGCAAGGGGGTTAATGAGTTTGAAAGAACATGAGAAAAAGAAAAACATTAAGGAGAGAGAGAGAGTGCAATAAAAGAACAGGAATCAAGAAGACAGAAGTTACCGATTGATATTGCATTTCAATTTGTGAAGAACAAAGTTGTTGACTGGGAAGCAAAAAGCCGAAAGAGAGTTCCACAAGCGAGAAATGTGATTGAAGAAACTATTAGCATAGAACTTACGGTCACATCTCGCCGCCAATCTAGCACTGCGCTTAAAATTATAAAGTCTAGGTACCAAAGAGGAAATTTCATCAGAACAATGACTTTGAAGGTATTTATACAAAAGGCTAATAGGAGATACGATACATTATAACGGTGGAAATGTGATTGAAGCCGAGATGCCAGGTCAGTATTAATAACATTGCAGATTTTATCTGTCTTTTATAAGGGATCTCTAAATGATATATCGGAAGTAACGTACCATAGGTGGCAACAATATTTAAGGTAAGGACGAATGGTAGATTTATAAATATATAAGGTGGAATCTGACGAGAAATTGTGTCTAGCATGGCATAGCGAACCATCTTTCTTAGCTGTAGGCTTAGCAATTGATTTAATATACTCTTTCAGCTTCATGTCAGCTGAAAGCGTTAAATCCGAGAAGGTACAATGAGACTGAAGGTTAGCATCAGCCATGCTGATGGAAGTCAAAAGAGTTCAACAAATTTTTTAGCAGCTGACCTCACACCTAATTCAATATTCATGTAAGGCAGAAAGGGTTCTCTCAGACAATTATAAGAAAGTAGCTTTGTTTTGGAGCGCTAAAATTAACAAACCATTCCTTGCCCTTGTTAGCCACAGATTTCAGATCAATTCTGAGATTAGTTGCTAAATTGATCGATTGGAACCGATTGGATTTTCTATTAAGACAAGAGCAATTAGTTGTGCCATCAGCATCAGATACCAAGTTGAGAAATGATTACCCTAGGAAGATCTTTGATGAAAATTAGTTTCAAGGTAGCTCCAAGAATAGATCCGTGGGAGATACCTGCATTAACGCAAAATCATCTCAAAGAGTAGGCAAACTTCCCTCAAAATTACCACGTAACTAATTTCACGAACCAATGATTTAATCGACATGGTTATCCTCCCATGGAGACTAAGACTCTGTTGAAACAACGATCTGTACTAATCAAGAACTAGTCGAGTTATCCCTAGACCTGAACAGCTTAACGAGAATG
Source organism: Acanthosepion pharaonis (assembly GCA_903632075.3). Taxonomy (NCBI): domain Eukaryota; kingdom Metazoa; phylum Mollusca; class Cephalopoda; order Sepiida; family Sepiidae; genus Acanthosepion; species Acanthosepion pharaonis. The sequence continues at coordinate 731,044 of CAHIKZ030005550.1, forward strand.
TGGAAGTCGGCGCACAGCCGGGAGTGAGCTTTGATTGGATGGCAAAAATTAGATATCTCAGACGATTCAAAGAGATTGGTTTAATTTTGAAGGCGTTAGAATTAAGAAAACTTCCTTGCCCCAGTTAACAACAGATTGCAGGTTATTTATTAGATCAACTACTAATTTGATCTCATAGAACCGAACAGACAGGATTAATAATTTAAATTCATAAAATTTAGGTACCATAGAGGAAAGTTCATCGGAAAATGACAAGAGAGTGTTTATAACATTGTTTTTGAAACATTTTGAGGCATGCCTCACTTATTTCTAAAATCCTCCCTGTATAATGCTCACTGCATTCTCACACGTGCTGATTGGCCGACAAATCATGGGCTCTTCCAGCGACATGCATCACGCCCTGTCTTTTGTTGACCGAGACACAAGAATGGCGAGAATGTGGAAGTTGATGCACAACGGTGAGTCACCTTGGATTGGGAGGAAGTTTAATTTCTTCTTTATGAATAAAAATGTATCCTTATGCGACAGGTTTTGTAGCTCGCCCTGCATTCAAACAGGGGAGAGAGAGAGAGAGAGAGAGAGAGAGAGAGAGAGAGATGCCGCCTTCTTTTTTTGTCCTGATTAGTTTTTTGTTAGTTAGAGAAGTAGACCAGCCTATGCCACTTTCTGGTGAAAGGGCAGAGAGAACTGGCCTCTTGTAGTCGGTAATTGGTCAAGTAACACGGTGAGTGCCGGTAGGATTGTTCTTCGTTTTGCTACTGGATATTTAATATTTTTGTTTCGCTTATCCAAGTATCTGGTTTTAGAAACCTAGTTACCTCATGGACCTCTCCTTAAGAATGCTGGTGTTACGACTACTTAAGGAAATGATAAGTATATTATAATTTTTCAGGATATTTAAGAAATATTTTTTATTTTATTTCATTTATTAAACTTTGCCTACGGTTGCAGATGAAATAAAGACTTCAGTTCAAAATGCTCTGAAGCTTACTCGAAACGAAAGACACTTGAAGATGGCCTGAGAGAACAACAGCCGAAACGTTGTGGTTATAATAATATATATGGTGATTGTAATCTGTATGTAAATTAACTTATTGGTGGCTTTTTTTATTGTTCATAATATGGCAGTCGAAGCCTTAAACATAATCACGAGCAGTTTCGTTGCTATTAGCCTAAAATATATCAAGCACTTACACAGTTCGAGCGAAAATCCCCACGGAATTAATTGAGCAAGATTTTCGTGGCTGTGAGGCCGAGAAAGAAAGTCAATGTCTACCCTTCATTTTCTTGTCGTCCTCACCTGCGAAATAATTGTTCACTTCGAAAAGGCGCTTTGCATATTAATGATCGAATTTTGCCGATTCCCATCGATTTTTGCGCTTCCAAGCTGTTAAAAGACCATTTCGGCTTCACTGTAAATTATTGGATGTTAAATCGCCAGAAATTTCTGTTCGTGTTTTTACTGGTGTTTTCTTCTTCTTCTTTTCTTTCTTTTCTTTTTTTTTTCTTTTCTTTCTTTATTTTTGTGTTAGGTGAAAATTTACTTAAAAAAAAAAAACGTACAGTAAAAAGAAAATTCTATTTCATCTGAGTAGAGAGTCGCCCGTTAAATTTCTTATTACGAAGATAATGAATTTGGACGAGTTTCCGGACTGAATAAATTGCAGGTTGAATTTTATTTAACTTAGAGAAAATACGCAAACCATTACCATAGCTACTAATTCTATGTACGTCATCATTTTCTATTACTACTACAACTATTAAATATATAGTTTACTAATAATACTATATCTACTATTTATAAATTAAGTATAGTAGAAAAATAAGTTAAACATCTGGCTGCGAAAGAGGTAGTTTCGCCCAACACCACCAATTGCTGCTAAACTAAAACATCAACCTGAAAACTCGAATCATCTTCGTAAATAACCTTGATGGATAGAGATTTTTATATGGATGCCGTGCATGGCATCAAACCCTGTCAGAAATACCTAAACTGTCAGTTGTATATATCCACTTTCTCAAATCAATGGTTAAAAAAGGATTTGAGCGAGTGAAGCCCAAGTGTCTTGGCAAAGATCATCTTTTTTTTTTTTTGAACTTTGTGAACAGTATCACAAGGAATGTACAAAAAAAAAGAAAAACAACAACAAAAAAAAAAACAGAAAACCAATCACTGGGTAAGACGATAAACTACATCCGCGTCATGGGTAAGACGATAAACTACATCCGCCTACTGGATATGACGATAATCGAAAGCAATACTGTCTGCTCGTCAATGAATGTCAAATGTTTCCTTGTGAGGAAACGGTTCATATTACAATTAGAATTTTATTTAACTTACAGAAAATACCCAGACCATTACCATAGCTACCAATACACATTATGACATCATTTGCTACTACTACTACTAAAAAATATAGTTTTCTAATAATACTATATCTATTGTTTACAAATTGATTATAGTAGAAAAATAGATTAAACAGAGATAGTTTCGCCCAACACCGCCAATTTCTGCTTGACCAAAACATCAACCTGAAAACTCGTTTCATGTTCGTAAATAAACTCATCAGATCGAGAATTTTATTTTAGCGTCAAACCTGGTCAGAAATACTTAAACTGTCAGTTGTATCCGCTTTCACAGATCAATGGTTAAAAAAAGGGTTTGAGAAGGTGAAACCTGAGAGTTTTGACAAAGATCATCTTTTTTTTTTAACTTTGTGAACTGATGATACAGTATCAAAGGATTGTACCAAAAAGAAAAAAAGGAAAAAAAAGAAAAAAGAAACAGAAAGCCCATCACTTGAGGACTACCAACAGCAGCAACAACTAAAATAAATAGCGCGTGTAACTCGAAGGAATATAATATAACATAAACAAAATATTGAAATTCAGCATCACTTCAAATAGAAGGTTAAGAAGGAACCCCACCCCCGATCAGTAATGGAAAGAGCGATAATAGCTACTGGACTTGAGAAAATTGTTTTTCCCCAAAAGATGTTTTAAGAGAAAGATTTCAAAATTTTCAATCGAAAGCAATACTGGCCATTCGGTCAATGAATGTCAAATGTTTCCTTCTAGAGAAACGGCTAATATTACAATTATCATTATGGATTATTATATCTATTGTAGATTAAAGCAGATAAGGAATTAATTTTCGACTTCGTATCACGTTTGAAAAAGAAGGAGACTATGTTCAGAACTGAATTTGGAAACATCTAATACTTTTTGATCGATTCTAGGAGTTGGCAATTATATCTTGAAGACGATTACTAATGTTGTCCTTTTATTCCTAACATAGGCCTCCGTGAATGATAGCCTTGTGCCAAATTTAAAATTAGAAGATACCTAAATATAGAGACTTACGTTCGCATCACGTTGAAATAGTGGTTCTCGTACGACTGAGTGGATAAAAGGATCATCTGAGCTATGACCACCAGAGATTTTTTTCTTGTAGGGTGTACTGAAGGATGTTTACAATCTGAAAATAACGCCTGAATTAAAACAAGCAAACACGAGTATATAATCAAGATGACATTCCACACCACTCAAATAAACCGTATAGGGATGGCCAAAGATGCCTTCCAAAAGCTAAGCAGAGTATTAAGAAACGGGAAAAAAAAACTTCATTAGAAACAAAGGAAAGAGCACTGTACTGTTACGTGTTATCTGTCTTTCTCAATGGCAGTGAATGCTCGACAATCTCCTTATAGATGAACTGGACTTAAGATACCTGCTTTCTCAAACAAGTTGCTTTTAGATTTTATAAATTTCTATCGAAAACAGTAATGACTGCTCGGTCAATGAATGCTAAATGTTTTCTTATAGGGAAACGGTTAATATTACGATTAATATTATGGAATATTATAGCTTTTTGTTTTGATTTCACGCCACGTTTGAGAAGGAAAGTGCTTTTTTCACTGATTCTCGAGGTTGGCATTTATATCATGAAGACGATTACTAATGTAGTGCTTTTATTCCTTATATAGGCCTCCGTGAATGATAGCCTTGTGCCAGATTTAAAATTAGAAGACACCTAAATATAGAGACTTACGTTCGCATCACGTTGAAATACCCGTTCCCGTACGATTACCGAAGTTAAGCAACGTAGAGCCTGGTCAATACCTCAGTAAATTATGTGCAATTCGTGATACACGCTTAGGCGATCATGTATCTTTCGATACCTGACTGACAAGGCAGATTTATTTCCCAGAGTAGGTTGCCATTTCTTTCTGTGGTAGACCAGTTACCATCCAAGGCTATAGAACCCGGTCTGTTCTGCTATTTACCCATAGCTGGGGGAGGCGAGAAGAGGATTCATACTTTTCCCAATGGATTCGACTGGAATTCGAACTCGGATCTCCGATTAGTCATTCCGAGCCGTTATCCATTACTCCGTCCGATTACCAAAGTTAAGCAACGTCGAACATGGTCAGTATCTAGAAAACTGAAAAAATAATGCCTGAATTAAAACAAGCAAACAAGAGTACAGACATTTAAATATCTGGGAAGTGTTCTAACAGAGGATGGGAAAGGCGAGACTGAGATCCGAAGACGTATGGAGATGGCCAAAGATGCCTTCCAAAAGCTAAGCAGAGTATTAAGAAACCGAAAAAAAACATCATTAGAAGCAAAGGAAAGAGTACTGTATTGTTACGCAATATTTGTCCTTCTCAATGACAGTGAATGTTCGACAATCTCCTTATAGATGAAGAAGAGACTTGAAGCAACAGAAACAAAGTTTTTTTTTTTTCTCGTCGGGTGTATTGAATGATCTTTACAATTTCAAACAGAAAAACAATGCCTGAATTAAAACAAGCAAACATGAGTACATAATCAAGATGTTGATATGCCACACTACTTCAAACAAAAGGTTAGGAAGGAAACTCCACATCAATACTGGAAAGAGCGATAACAGCTACTGGACTTCAGAAACCTGTTTTCCCCAAAATATGTTTTAAGAGAAAGATTTTATAAATTTCAACCGAAAACACTACTAGCTGCTCGATCAGTGAATGACAAATGTTTCCTTATAAGGAAACGGATATTATTAAAATTACTATTACTACGATGTCTGTTCTTTACTACTACCACTACTATTACTATCTCTTGTTTACGGTCCTATCACGTTGAAAGAGCGGTTGTCGTACGATATCCGAGGTGAAGCAACGTCGAGACAGGTTAGTATCTAGAAGGGTGACTGCTTGGGAATGCAAAATGCTGTAATCTTGGATGTTTGTGTGGTATGGTTTACGGCTACATCACTTTGAAACACAGGTTTTTGTACGATCACCACAAAGTTAAGCAACGTCTAGCCTGGTCAGTACGAAGAGAGGTGTTCGCTTAGAAATACTAAGTGCTGTACGCATGTGGGCGGCATAGCTTATAGCCATATCACATTGAAACATCGATTCGCGTACGATCACCGAAGTTAAGCAACGTCGAGTTTGGTCTGTATGAAGATGGGTGACCGTTTAGGAATACAAGATGTAGTAAGTTTTGATATGTGGGCATTATAGCTTACGGCCATATCACGTTGAAACACCAATTCACGTACGATCACCGAAGTTAAGCATCGTCGAGCCTGGTCCGTATTAAGATGGGTGACCGTTTAGGAATATTAGGTGCTGTAAGTTTGGATATGTGGGCTGTATAGCTTACGGACATATCACGTTGAAACACCGATTCACGTACGATCACCGAAGTTAAGCAATGTTAAACCTGGTCTGTACTTAAGTGAGTGACGCCTCGGGAATATCAGGTGTTGTACGCTTAGATGTGCAGGTGGTGTAATGAATAAAGACCCGAAATTGTTTTCGGGTTCGTTATATTCGCTTACGCGTAAATATTCTTGGGAAAGGTATAAATCCACCCTTTTTGTCCCTAGCTCTGGGTTAATTAGTAGGACTTGCATCATTAAATTATTATTATCTCTAAAAGTATCTGAAAATGTAAAATACTTCCTGGCTTTAAATATCCTGCAAAGGGGCGATAAGCCGTAAAAAATCAAATCAATCAACCACTACATCTGCAGTTTACTACAGCTTCTTCTATTTCTTATTATTGCGCGAGAGATCTCTACACCATCAGAGTGACACTAGGGTACAAATATATAACCACAATTTAACCATAATATCACCCTGTGTTTACCAGAGTTTACCGGAGTTTATCAGACTCATGCATTAGAGACAAATGTGCGCGATATATTGATAGGTTTTGATAAAACAGCGAATCACTTTTTAAGTTGGTGCCAGCGAGAAATAAGAAGTACAGTGCGTTGAAATTGTCTCCAAATTAGGGCGTTCCAAAAAAGCTCACCATGTCTCCAAAGTTGCCATGGGCATCTCATTTTCAAACTTTGAGTTTTAATTTTTTTTTTTAAATCTTTGTACAGTTCCAAAACCTTAAGAATAAAAAAAATATGGCGCCCTATCAAATACTTTACGATAATCGATCAAAACTCTTCTGAGATTTCTATCACTTTCCTCGCAGATTTCCATGATCATTTTATTTATCAACAGTTGATCTTTGCAATCAAAAGGGAAATAACTGAGACACCCGGAAGAGGCATGGCATGTGGAACTAGAAAACTCTATCCCGGTGGATGAAATAAAGGATTCGGTCCGAAATTCCAATCACCTGAAGAAGGCCGGAGCGAACAACAGCCGAAATATTTTTTAGTGTTGTTTTCAATTTTAGTCTCCTGTCTTTTTTTTTTTTAAGATGGCTAGGTTTTGTGGCATGGAAAAGGACAGATGATAGAGAAATTCATAAACAGAAAAGAAAACTAATTATTCTAAAATCACGCTAGAACAAAGCGACCAATTACCGAAATCCTGCCGCCGTAGATGTCACAATGTAAATTTAATCTCATGTCCTCCTTATTAATATTCTGTATCGATATAAAGTCAATATTGTTGTTAATTTAATTTACATGTGTTTTTTACAATTGTGCTGTCTAAGTTTTGGACGCTGAACTTTTATTAATAAACTGTTTTTATTCGATGAATTGTTAAATCTTTGATTTGTTTTGTTTTTTTACGAAAATTTGTGGGAATAAAATAAAAATACAAGATAAAATAAAAATACAAAATTAAATAAAAGTACAAAATAAAATAAACATTAAAATCTCCCAGGAGTCCTCTGACAGGAAAGACAATTTACGCATGTGCAAAAAAAGAGAGAGTTCCTGGCGCCAAAGATAAACTAGAAGAATCTATCTCTTTCTCTGTTGGACCTTTGACTGGTGAACACGTGCCAACTGTTCGGGAAGGAAATTCCCCAACAAGAGGTCGTTGGAATCCCAAAGAAGGCAATAAAATCAGTGTCCTAAACTGTTCCTCTAGTGTCTCCGTATCCTTCCGCCTTTTCTTTGTCTATTTATTTCAGCGACGAAGGCAATTCAACAAGTTTTGGATGTTTAGGTGAAAGAATCAACCCAGCACTAATAGCCATAACATCCATAAATTGATCAAAAGACATAATATGATTGGATGATCATTTTTCTATAGAATTGAAAATATTTAACTTTTAAACTTTCGCTATGGATAAACAGCATGGCAGACTGGATTCTATAGCCTTCCATAGCAAATGGTCTAAGAGAAAGACAGCTCTTAATTTAAAACGCCTGTGTTCTTTTTCATCGAGACGAGAAATAGAAAATGAAAGATGAAGTAGCTCTTTCTTTTCCGGGGAATTTGATTTTTTTTTCCGAAGAGATCTGGTCGATTTGGATCAGTAGTTTGCCACAGTTAGGATTGTAGGTGTCTAGAAGGTTTTCTGCGCCAATTGTATTCAATTCATGTCTAATCCCAAAATGTGTCAATATATATATATCTATATATATAAACATAAAACATTAGGCAGCATATAATTTATATACAAAGAAATAATCACGCATAGAATCACACACACACACACACACACACACACACACACACACATATATATATATATATATATATATATATATATATATATATATATATATATATATACAAAGAAATAATCACACATAGAATCAATCAGCAATATTTATGCTATTATTGGCGATATCCATCGCTAGTAGTGCATACTGTTAATCCATTGAATGACGTGATCCTCATTTATAAAACTGTTGTCTGTTGTTTCCAGTTTATATTTTTTTAAATGCAAGAAAAGTTCAAATAAAATTCTCACTTAAAATTTTGAAAAACTTAGCGTTGCGTCTTTGCACGTTCCGATATTGTACACAACCGTCAATAATAGCACATACTAAAAGAAAACACCTTTCGGTCGACAAACAATTATTTCGTCTTAAAGTTTTTGATTTTATACGGAAAACTTATGCCTGACGATGAACAAAAGGATTATTCGAAAGTACTTGCATTTAAAAAAAATATAAACTGGAAACAACAGACAACAGTTTTATAAATGAGGATCACGTCACTCTATGGATTAACAGTCTTTTAATGCATACAAATTTTAATGACAACAGTGGTTGGCTGTTAAATATTAACAGTCAACCACACTGTTCATTTCTGTCGAACGCTCTGCCTCGGCAGAGAGGAACTCAGACGAAACCTTGCCGCAGGGCAAAGTTTCGTCCGGGGAGGTAGACAATCCCTGAACCCCTTTAGGCGGCATGAAAGGGAATAATTTTGGCCAAGCCTACGGGCTCGGAGTACCCAAAATAAACCGGCCTTGTGCCACGTACACCCTTGTGGGGGGTCTGTTAAATATTAACAGTCAACCAGACTGTTCGTAACAGTCGAACTCTCTGCTTCGGCAGAGAGGGACCCGGACAAGGTTTTGCCGAAGGGCAAAATTTCGTCCGCGGAGGTAGACAAACCCTGAACCCGTTTATGCGGGTTCTAAGGGAATATTTTTGGCCGAGCCTACGGGTTCTGAGGACGCACGATAAACTCGGCCTTGTGCCACATACGACCCGCGTAGTGCGGCCGTTAAATATAACGAGTGGC
>CAHIKZ030005550.1:742500-842500 GCA_903632075.3 Acanthosepion pharaonis
AATAAAACAAACAATCCAACCCTCTGGTAGTGGAAATAATTGGAAAAAGAGTGTGTGCAGGAAATTTCTTGTTGAACTTGTGGGTATCGAGTCAGCACGTGTGTTGACTTTGGGTTAAATGGACGTTAACAATTATGAAGTAAATTTTATTGTTGGGAAAATGGTGAGGTATATCGGTGTGTGTTTTGGTTTAATTCTATTATTATTATTATTATTATTGTTTTTATTTCCTTTGATTTCTGGTGTGCACTCATTTCTTTCCGGGTCCCGCCCAGAGACCTAAGGTTAGAAATGACATCATGACACTTTCCACTAACAAAAAAAAAAAAACATATTTTACATAGACAAAGCCCTTCGTAAAGTGTGGGCTGTACTTGTGAGAAAATGTTTTTGTATTTCTTTAAGGCATAGGCTTCCAGGAATCCCTTCAATTAGTCTACTGGAATCTTTTCCAACCAATCTTAGGGCTCCAACAAGGAATGTTGATGTTCCCATGTGCCACATTTTTAAGGTTTCGATTTATTATTATTATTATTATTAATGTATGCTATATTTCCTGCTTTGTATCCTGTAGAGCCGAGTCCAAACTATGGTCCTTAGGCCCTATAGGAGAATTGTCATTTAATTGATAGCACTTTTCTTAATAGATGGGATGTTCCTAGTGGGGCGATCTTCTGGGCAACTTTATGTTGATGCTACCTGGGACACTGTTAGTAAAATTGTCCATTCCTTATCTCACGAATCCCAGTGTTCCGATTACTATTGGTACAATCTCAGTCTTCATTCCCCACATCCTGTTAATCTCGATCTCCAGGTCTTTGCATTTGGACAATTTCTCAATAATTTTCATGGTGGTGTTTCTCTCAGATGGTACTGCTATGTCAATAAATTTCTTGTCTTTTATGATAATATTTTTTTTTGTTTTTGTGGGGGGGCGGGGGGGTTAGTGGGCTGTTATTTCCCTGTCAGTTTGAATTGGCATGTCCCAGAGGATAGTTACTTCGTTAAAAGCGATAAAATTATGTTCAAAATATTTAGATACCGGCATTACATAACCCATAGAGGTGTTGATATGCCGCTAAAGAAAGACAACGAAACCACAGAAATATATTAAAATAAAATATAAGTATGGGGATTTGATATCACGAATTAAAATGAACGAAAACACTTATGGCGGGATAAAGAAAGGACATCTTTTACTCTTTTTTTTTTTAATAATTGTATACTTGACTCTAGTCAAGATATGATCATTTTTTGGTCATTTCGAAATACACTCAGTTTGACATCTTTCTTATCCATTTACGAAACTAGTTTATTTATGTGATCCCCTAATTACATAAAAGCACATTTTTACCTAGCCAGGTAAGACGGTCATGCCCTGATAATGACGCGTAGAAGATGTGTCAGTTTGGATGAAGTCCTCCCAGTTTGTGATGGATACGTAAGTTGCATGATTAGTCACTTATGAGAGATGCGTTGGCAAATCGACGATAGTGTCCAGCAATGTGTCGGCAAGATGGATCGGTCACAGATTCTTTATTTATCGGATTCATTTTTCAAACTTTCTCCTCTTCTATAAAACAAATTTCTTATGTTTTACTTATTTATTGGATGAACTAGCAGCATGGCCCGGCGTTGCCCGTGCTTGATTCAAAAATCGTACGACTCATACAGCAATCGCTATCACTTGACTTAAAATATTTTTGCCCTTCCTTGCCTTTAAAGGAGTGTCCTTTGCCGTGCTGATGTTGCTACATGCCTTACTTCTTGCCTATCTCACACTGCGAATTTTTTCTAAGCTCTATACTAAACATTAAATCTGTTACGAAAAAAAAAAGAACTAAACAAAATGAACACAAAACGGTCAGCTTTAAAAAAAGACTCGTAACTGGAAAAACCGAATGAAAAAAGAATGTTAACAACAAATTTTTTTTTCACACCCAACCCAGTTCTGCGGAATCAGAATCAACGTTGAGTTTAAGCAAGCGAAGGAGCCAATTGGAGTAAAGTGCCATGCAGATTTACATTTTTCCCACTTATGACGAATGCAGCTATCGATTTTTTTTGCATGCTAGCATGCTAGTTAACATTCGTGTCAGTCAGCTGTTGGCTCATAGAATCTTCCTGCCTATTCGTGGCAGCCAGCTATAGGCTCTCACTCTGGCCAGCAGAAAATGGCCGCAAACTACATGAAAATTGCCGTAGAAGCATGAAAAAATCGATTATTTCGACTATCGAAGGGAGTTGGGAAATGCAAAGTGGGTCTTGGCCTTTCCACTAACTTGGAGCATATGCATGTAAATTTTGGTGCAAATCCGTCGAAAATTGCGGCCGTGCATTCGTTACACACACACACACACACACACACACACACACATCCTGCCTTTTATAGATAGAGATATATCTATGTTTGCCGGCATTTCTTGTGACATCATATACGTTCGCAGATCAGAGATCTTGAGAAACCTAATTTATTGAAAGATCTTTTTAATTTTTTTTTTTTACACAGCCAAAGATTGACTCCAGATAGAGGCTTATTCAATACGATTTGTTCTATGAACGTGAAAATTATAGATAATGGTGATATATAGGCCTACGAGAATTCATTATTGTCGGCCACAGTCTTAGCAACATTCGAAATACAGTTGATGTATTGAAAGGAAACTATAGGTACCCTTAATGAAGTTACTAATAGAAAGCAAGAAGAAAGGACTAAGCATCAGTTGATGGAAGACAGAACAGATTGTTTGAAAATGAAACAGCCCAACAAGCGAATTACAAAGTGGAGATACTAAAATTAAACAAGTGCAAATATTTAAATATCTGTGAAGTGCTTTAGCAGATGATAGAAAATATGGCACCGAAATCCGAAGGTATAATAGGGAAAGATGCATTCCAAAAACTAAGCAAAGTATAAAGAAAAAGGAAAAATTCGTTAGAAACAAAGTCAAGAGTACTAAACTGCTACGCAATATCGGTCCTCCTACATGACAGTGAATGTTAGTCAATCTCCCCACAGATGAAGAAGAGACATGAAGCAATAGAATACGTTTCTACAGAAGGATGCTGAGAATACCATGGGCTGAAGATGTGTGCAACGATGAACTCGAGAAAATGAAAACTAAAATGACATTTATACGCAGCATCCAAAAGAAAAACTTGAAATTTCCAGGGCACATAATGAGGAAAGAGGGCTTGGAAATTATGACACAGACAAGGCATATTGAAGACAAGAAGGACAGAGGAAAGCGGCGCATAACGTACCTGATAAACTTTTTTGGCAGAATATGAGATATAGCAAGAAGACAAACTTAACTAAGGACTTCAAAGGACTGGAAACTGGGGAGAACCAGTATCCCCAACGTCCTGACTGAGAAAGCCAGCATGCCAAACCCTGTCAGACGTATTCGAGATATCTAAAGCCACAACCCGCGCCTCGTCGTTCTTCTGTAAATATTGATAGATAAGTTCAATAATATTGTTTATCTGCATGAAGAGCGTGTGAAGTGAGGTGCTTAACCATTTTGGTGTTGATTAGATATTCTAGCACTTTGCCAAAATGAGGTAATAGACGGATAGGACGTTAATTCGTGGATTGGGTCTCTCTTACTCTTTCTCGCTCTCTCACACACGCATACTCTATCTCTCTCTCTCTCTCTCTCTCTCTCTCTCTCACACGCACACACAGCCACTCTCTTATTCTCTCTCTGTCTCTCACAAACATACTCTCTCTTTCTCTCTCCCTCTCAAAAACACAGTCTCTCTCTTTCTCTTTCTCTCTCTCACGCACATTTTCCATCTCTCATACGCGCACACACTCTCTCTCTTTCTCTCTTTCACACGCACATACACACTCTCTCTATCTTTCTTTCTCTCTCATGTTCACACACACACTATCTCTCGCGCACACACACATAATCTCTCTCCATTTGACACATAAACACACCCACTCTCTCTTTCTCTCTCACACACACATACACATATTCTCTCTCACACACACACACGCACACAATCTCTCTCTCAGACACAAACGCACCCACTCTCCCTTTCTCTCTCTCTCTCTCACACACACACACGCACACAAACACGCCCACTCTCTCTTATATTTGTTTTTATTAATTTCAATCGCCAGTGACGCTGATTTTATTTTTCATGTACGTCCGACAAACTAAATGTCCCTAACGATAAGCCCAGCATTTTGAAATATACATATATATATATATATATATATATATATATATATATATATACGAAGTCGTCAAAAAACAAATGTTAGCGACTTACATTTTTTTTATATACACAAAACCCTTTCAGAAAAAATAAAAGATAAAATAAAATAATAAATAAATCTCCATAGACACTTAACCAGACTAGACGATGTCATCTTCCGCTTTAAATTTAGACACCCCCACCTTACCCTGACTTGACGTCTTTGAATGTAAATGAGATATTGATACAAATTATTAAACCTTACGCCCTTTTTTTTTTTTTAAATAATTGCTCTAGCCGTTACCATAGTAATTTTAATAATGAATATGCTTATAAAACGCGTAAATTTCAGGAATTAGTTATTCAAAAAAAAAAAATTCGCTTGAAGATGGAACAGAGCTTGGTTCTTTAATTCAATTTAATTGAAATAATTATATTGAAGTTTTCGGCTCTTGTTTTAAAACATGAGAACTCTTATGTAGCGATGGAATCATATTTTTAAATAAATAATTATATACATATATATATATATATATTAATCTTATCCGCTGTTTCTATTCCCGTAAAAAGAACGCAGACGGAATACAGCCATTAAGAATCACAAATGGCTGGAAGATGAACTTTCTAGTGTTTTTATAGGCCGCCACCCTCAATTAATAAACACGGCTTAATTTGGGAGAAACTTGAGGCCGACTGGTTCCATTGCAACAATATTAGTCTGAGGAAAAAATCATGGTCTTCCGGGTCGTCATTCTCACCCTTCTTCTGTATGCTGACAAAACCTGGACTTTGCATGGTCGAAACATCAAACCTCTAGAGCGGTTCCAACAAACAAAGCTGAGAGTCCCTTGCATCAACAGGGAGGACCGCATCACCAACAACGAGGTCCTCCCTCGCACATCTCTCTCTCCCCATCACCGAGGCTACCATCACGTCAGCGGGTCACGTGTCCAGAATGCGTCCCACACAGTCCCAATGCATCTTGTTTAGAGAACTCCAGCGGCAAGAGGTGATGCGGAGGCCCAAAACGACGCTTCAAGAATCAGTTGAAGACATCCCCGACACACGGGCCAACGTCGACACTGAGAACAGGGAAACCGTTGCTGCAAATCGGCTCTCCCGGTGTCCAACCGTCAACATGAAGAGGATCTGCGACAGGCTGTCAAGAGGGCCTGTCAAATTGTCATCTCCACCGCCCACACAGCTCTGTGTTGCCTACCCATGAGTCTTCAGGTGTAGGTTGAGGCAACGCAGCCATCTCACGATGCTACTAAAATATTTTCCTACCTGATGAAACGTTAAAAAATAATTAACTTTGAAACAAGATGTATATACACGACTCTCCCGTCGAATTCGACGTATGAGGGTCAAGCAGATCAGTTCCTAGGAAACCGACAGCCCGACATGAGATTTGATTATAGTGGTAAAGTTTTCGTGCAGGACCATCCACACTTTTTGAAGGGACGAATACAGAGACCTGGTGCACTAAGTGCCACAAGGTCCCCAAACGATCCTCTGCAGGCTTTGAATTCAGAGTTGTCCTTCTTCTAGACCAGTTACCATCCAAGGCTATAGAACCCAGTCTGTCCTGCTATTTTACCCATAGCTGGAGGGAGAAGAAGAGGATTCACACTTTTCACAGGGGTATTAGCACGAAAGTGAATGTAATTCGAACTTGGCTCACCGATTCCTCAATCCATGCCGCTATCCATTACTCCATCATGTGTGTATATATATATATATATATATATATATATATATATATATATATATATATATATATATTATATATATAATATATATGACATCAGTTCTCTCTCACAAAGAGATCTCGCGCCAAAACATAGCTACGAAGGTATACATTGCGACCATACTCGTGGATAGCGAAAGCCGTGAAGATAGTATAAATAATTTAGTTGGCTCTGAAGTCAGGGCTAAAAGTTAATTTCCCGACTCAATGTCAAAGTCGTGTACCTGTACATTCTTTCTTGGGTATTAAGATGAAGTGTTGTGTTTATTTGACGACTCGAAATTTTCGGTGAGTTGGCTGTTGTTTCAGCGAAACTTGGAAACAGGTTGCATCCTTTGTATGATGATAAACTACAACAGGCAGCAAGACCTCTGATCGGGTGATATTGAGGAGTGTAAAACCACATCTTAATTACTGTTGTTCCCAGGTTCACCCTGACCTCAGGTGATAGCACCTTTTAGGGTCCCAGCTATGGGCAAATAGTTAACCCCCACACTCAGGTCAAAACACTATGAAACTATAAAATAGATTTTTATAGTAAAAATACCAGCAATATATTTGAAAAAAAAAAACAGCCATATATTTTACTCTCGACAAAAACACTACCAAAATATGTCAATGAAACCTGATCTACAAACTGATTATTTACAGAGAATAGATATTCTGTTCATACGAAATTATCCTAAAAACATTGTCGGCTTTAAATAACCTATTGAGGTTGATATGCCATAAAACGAAACAAGCCAAACTTAAATATATGAACGGGAATTTTTTTTTAATTTCTACCTGTAATAGTTGCAACTTTTGAGCTAATTAATTATTTCTAAACAATCCTAATGGTGGGCTGTTATATCATTAAAAATATATTCATTGATGAAAGAACAGGAGGAGAGTTAACATTAACAGATACGTCTGAATATGCAACTTCTATAAACGTTGTTAAAGATGATAACCTTAGTAAGCAAATGTTGACTTTTTTGAGACATTAAATAAAATGAAAACAACAAAACTTTACACTACAGTGAGGAAGACTTCCAATATGGTTGAAACATTAGATATTATTGACTTTAACTTTCTGTCGGAATTTCCTTTACATTTGTTTTTTTTTTTTTGTTTTTTTTTTTTTTTTTTTCTAAAAGTAATAATTTAACCTTCTGGGTAAGACAATAAACTACATCCGGCAGCAAGGTTTCTGATCAGAAGGTTTTGAGGAGCGTGGAACCACCTCTTAATTGCTGTTGCTCCCAGGCCCACCCTGAGCCAGGGTGGCAGCACCTGTTTGGGTCCCAGCTATGGGCAAATAGTTAACCACCAGACTCAGGTCAAAACATTATGAAAGGTTTTAAAGTAAAAATAATAGCAAAAATCCTCTTCACGTCAATGAAACTTGAACGTCTGGGTGTTGTGGAGAGTCATGACCGCTACCTCCTGAAACGTCAAGACACATAAGGTGAGAGATGGAAGATTGAAGTCATAAGAGAATTACTGTCATTTAATCTGGCTATAAAGAAGGGGCTCCGTGTGAACATAGAACTCACTACACTTGGACGTGTTAGCTTTTAAACTGTCGCGCTACAGCAAGTGCTATCAGTGTGTCTAGCGATTGTACCACATTTAGGACACACTGCATGTGTGTGTCCTATTAGTTAAAAATATCTTCAAGGTGTTAAGCCAACAGGAAATACATTTTCAGAAAAATTTTCTTGTCTTTTGAAAAAAAGAAAATCCTGCGAACCTGTTGTAAATTCTTGCTTTCACTAAGAAACTTTTTTCTTCGTATTTTGTTATTTTCTTTTTACCGCCTTGTCGCAAAATATAGATTTGCTTTGTGTCTAAACGTTTCTTTTTATCAGATTTCTAAGAAAAAAACAACATAGTTTCACATAAAGAGATCACGATTGCTAATTTAAGCGTGGTAATTGTCAATATAAGCAAAGAAGCGATATCACCGTACTTCCGTTGGCCAAGTGAGTTGTGGGTCTGCCGACGGCGCCGTTTCAACGTTTATGACCTGAATCGAGCCGAAAATTCGATTTCAAGTTTAAAATGGCGAATTTCACACACAAAAGGAAAGACACCTCCCCCTGAAACGAGTGATTGACTTGGCATAATCATGCAAAAAATTTGTTTATGTCACCTTCACCAAAGCAAAAGGCGAAACAAAATTCTTTATCTTCAAATTCAGGACTGAAAAGAGAGTTTATCAAAAGGGGAAATAAATGATATATATATATATATATATATATATATATATATATATATATATATATATATATATATATATATATATATATATATAACGTTTTACTAAAAGGAATATGAAAAATATTTTAACGTGTAATAAAATCATAAAAATTGAACGTTAAAAATAACCTAAAGATTAAAAAAAAAACTTAAAATAAACTTAAAATATCCGCCAAAACTATTAAAATATATGCCCACGTCTTGAAGGAAGACGTAGAGGCCCATGAAAGCCTACGTCCTGAAGGGACACGGTACATAAAAGATGTAAAAAAAAAGGAAACTTGTAGTTAAATTTGCTGTCAATATAAGTGAAGAGAATTGTTAAAACTTAAGAGACATGAAGCAACAGGAAATAGGAAACTTATACGTAACATCAAGAAGAGACAGTTGACATTGCTAGGATACGTAATGAGGTAGGACGGCATGGAAAATCTGATACTCACAGGACAGATTAAGAGAAGGAGGAACAGAAGAATAAAGTGCATAACATATTTGATGCGCTTGAGTAAATGGATGGCAGAACAGGGTTTGGGAGAAATAACAAAAAGAAACAGCTACAAGGGACAGGAAGATGTGGAGAGCTATCATCGTCTACGTCTTGAAGGGACACGGTACATAAAAGAAGTAAAAAAAAATAAAGTTATAGCTTTCTTCAAAGTTACGTTTGCTGCCAACAAAAATGCTGAGAATTGAGGGAAGATTTTGTTTTTAATACTCAAATTAGATTAATCAAGGACGAGGTTTTAGAGAAAATGGAAACAAAAAGGAAGAGCCAGTTGAAATTTCTGGGGCCCGTAATAAGGAAACAGGGCTTGGAAAATCTGATACTCACAAGACAGATTGAGTGAAAGCGGGACAGAGGAAAGCAGCGTGTAACATACTTGAGGGTCTTGAGAAAATGTATGGCAAAAGAGGTTATGGGAGAAATACCGACGACAGTACGTACTAAGAGTTACAAGGAGCAGGAAGACGTGGAGATCCATGAACGTCTACGCCCTGAAGGGACACTGCACATAAAAGAATAAGTACTAAAAAGTAAAATTGTAGCTTTCTTCAAAGTTAAGGTTGCTGCCAATATAAATGCTAAATAAGTTTTTTTAATAAGCTTTAAGTATATATATATATATATATATATATATATATATATATATATATATTACAATTCCAGAAAATCCTTGTTGAAAACACAACTATACTTAAACATGGAAACAATAAACAAAAACTAAAAATTCTTGAAGCTATATACATAAAACAGTTGAAATCTAACCTGAACAAAATAAAATATGAAATCTACACAAATATTCTTAAATGCCTATAATTGATAACAGAAGCCATTGGTTTATACCAGCGGCTTCCAATACTTAATATTTCTCGTTTTCATTCTCGCGTGGTTATATGTGACGTCATGAGCTGCGGTGCGATTTTTGATTCCGCGTCTCGTATACACGAGTTTGTCGTTGCTTGGAAATCTTCCATGCAAACAAAAACAGACTATTATTATTGTTTTGTCTGTGAATTGTTTAATATGTTGAAATGTAATTGTCATCTTTGATAATGGCTTATGCAAGCCGAAAGCTTAGATAGGATTACTAAACACGTATCAATATGGTGATTTTTTTCTTCTTCCAATGATAATGTTATTAAACTTATCAGACAATATGAAAGGAACTTACTTAAAATAAAAAGACAAAACTTGTCTATATTATTTAATGAAACATGCATCAATATATATATATATATATATATATATATGAAGGAATATAGTCTTAAGGTGTGCTATGTTTATGGATAAAGTGCTCGATATCAGAGATAGAAGGGCGACAGTTGTTTGATGCTAGATGCAATCGGTGGCCTGACGATTGCATATAGCATAAAACAGACTGTCGCCTCTAAGTGTTGACTTCTATGTTCACTTTTATATATATATATATATATATATATATATATATATATATATATATATATATATATATACATATAACACACACACATATATATATATATATATATATGTGTGTGTGTGTACACGTGGTGATAGAAAAGTAACTCACCAATTTAAAGTACTTATAATTTATTTATTAACTCTAGTTTTTACAAGAAATGTATATGAGAGGGAAGCGTTTAGCATGAGTTTTTATTTAAAATTCGCTACCAGCTTCTCGAGTCGCCCAGGGATGGCGTCAACTGATTTCACCAGAAACTCTTGTGGTATGGCAGACATAACTTCTTGTATTCACTCTTCAAGTTCTTCCAAAGTCTTGGTATGGTATAGTTGACTTGCTTCTTTAACCAATTCCAAAGAAAAAGTCACAGGGTTTTAAGTCAGTACTCCTGAAAGGCCATGCATATTTATGCAAGTTCATGAAAACTGATTTCCCAAAAGTAATAGCGATGGACGTAGAACTACATTGGATGGACTTGAGACTTCAGCTAGGGTTTTGGTCTTTATGGAAACTGTCAAACAAAGAAAACTTATAAAACAATATTTTGGAGAAGAAATACACAGTGTCGCCACAAAATTGACATCATTTAAAATGTGAATATCCAAGTAACTACATTCTCAGGCAAACGAAATTAAATCGGCTTCATGTGGAACTACAAAAGATTTATTTATCAAAATCCAAACGAGATATTTAAAGGGGTGTAGATTTTATTAACAATTTCACAAAGCTTCACAAACGTTCAATATGACACAGGTCGAGTCGGTAGTCCAGTTCCTGCTAGACACGTTGTAGCATGTTTTGCGTAATATTGTCCAGCGCCTCAGTGATTCTTTGCTTGTAGGAAGAGCGTGGATATAGACCTATCCTTTCACATAGCCTCATTGGAAAAAATCACGCGGTATTAAGTTAGGTGAACGTCGTGACCATTTCAACAGCACGTTGTCATTTTCGCTAGCACCCCTGATCCATCTTCCTGGAAGATTCTCAATGAGATAAGTCCGCGCAGTCAACTTAGTTTTGATACATTTTGTTAAAATTTAAGATTTGAGCAAGAATTGGCTCTGTTATTATACTACAAGATAATGTCATTTTTTTTTCCTGGGGGGCATCCTGTATTTTAATGCCTATTACATTTGACATAACATACGTCAAGACGGTAGTCCAGCTCCTGCCAAACACGTTGTAGCATGTCTTGCGTAGCATTTGCCAGCGCCTCAGTAATTCCCTGCTTAAGTTCCTCTAGCCTTGTAGGAAGAGATGGGGATTATAGACCTGTTCTTTCACATAGCCGCATACAAAAAATCTGAAGATATCAAATCAGGTGAACGTGGCGGCCATTTCAACAGTACATTGTCATTATCACTGGCACGCCCGTCTATCTTTCTCATTGAAATAAGCCAGCACACTCAACTTAGTTTTTACACATTTATTTTTAAATTTGAGATCTTGATCGAGAATTGGCGATATTATTAAACTACAAACTGATGTTACTTTGTTTGGGGTGACTTTGTATTTTGGAATCATATTATTGGCAGTAAAATTCTAATTTCCTTCAAAGTTGATATACAAGGGAAGATATACTCGGAAAATTATTCCAAATTCTTGAACGGGACGTTTTGACTCAGATCTTGAACAGGTCTTTCCCCATCCCTGACAAAAATGCGTAATTGTGAAAATATGGGAAAATAATATTTTTACATTACTCTGATCTATCCAACGGGGTTGTTTTAATTTTTCTCGAATCACATTTTTTTTATCATTTTACCCCCAATCAAGGCGATAATGCCACTAAGACGCAGGAGGCGACTGGGAGGGGAAGAGAATGAGAAATCTTTAATCAGGAGAAACGGCAATAAAAGAACAGGTTTCAATAAGACAGACGATGGCGATTGACATTGCATTTAAATATTTTGAAGATCGTAAGTGGCAAGAAACCAAAAGTGTTTCACATAAGAGAAATGCGAGAGAAGAAATTATTAGAATAGAACTTGCGGTTGCATCTAGCTATTTCAGTATTAAAAGGTTGCCAATGAAGTACAGCGCTTAAATTCATACATTCAAGGCAACAAGGAGGAAAAGTCGTCAAAACAATTGCCATGAAAATATTTGTAGAAAAGACAGAGGGAAGCCATGTCATGATGATGGGAAAGTGATTAAAGTAGAGATGCCGGGTCACAATTGATGACAGTACAGATCATTCTTTGCAATGAGCGGGGTATTTGACTGGATACGGAAATTCGGGTTTTCAGAGCTGTTGTACTTGCCATTCTTTTGTATGGCTCAGAGTCGTGGACTCCATACAGGTACCATATACGCCTGCTAGATGTTTTCCATAAAAGCTGTCTGCGTGCAATCTGTGGAATTAATCTTCAAAATAGGACATCTAACGTAGACCTGTTTAACAGGTGTAATATTGGAGGAATCGAGACTTTTATCATACAGTCTCAGTTACGGTGGATTGGTCATGTCTTGAGACTTTCTGATGACAGGATACCCAAGATCCTAATGTACAGCCAGCTAGATCAGAGCTACAGGAATGTAGGACGCCCATGGCTAAGATACAAAGACAAGCTGAAAAGCAACTTGTCAGCAATCAATATACCACATAACATCCTTGGAGCGCGTAGCCTCTTTTTGGGTAGAATGGAGATCAAGGTGTTTTAGTGGACTCAGCAATTTTCAATCTGCTTGTCTGAATCATCTTCAAGAAGTGAGAGCAAGATCTAAAAGGTCAGCCAATCTAACAGTGATCTCATCTCAAAATCCTCACACTTGCTCCATATGTGGCCTACTTTGTAAATCACTAGGGGTCTTAAATGCCACTTAAGATTATCGCACAAAATTTCATAACTGAATCAATAAGCTGTCAGATCCTCATACGTCGAAATCCGACGGGAGAGTCCATTGTTATATATATATATATATATATATATATATATATATATATATATATAGATAGATAGATAGATAGATAGATAGATATAGATAACTAGACTCGTTTCGAAAAACCTTCGAATTTTTGATTTGCTAGTCAAATCAATCTCGAGGAAAAAAAGGTTTTAAAAAAGAAAGAGCTACAAACATGAAATTCTGCCGACAAAAAATCGCACAGATGCAGGTCTGAAGCCCAAAGAAAAAACCCCGATACGAGTAACAACTAACTAACAAAGAGCTCAATACAACCAAAACTTTCCCTGACGATCCGTTTAGGTGAAACCTAGGTAGGTTTGTCTGGCTCACTAGGTATATATATATATATATATATATATATATATATATATATATATATATATATATATATATATACCCTCGGGCAAATTAATTGAAACAACCGCATTAGTTTCCCTTCTTTCATCATACGGTCAGTCTTAGACCTACTGGAGTGACAGTGTGTAATAGATTTCTATTTTTTCCTCAGATTAGGTCATTTGCAGTGGTGTGCAGTAATTTGAATCTATTTTCGGGATGTACGATAAAATTTGTTTGGCCTTGAAAAATATTGTGTCATCTGTGATTGCATCAGATTTCCATCACGCCCAGGCAGTATTGTCTCGACTGTCGATTAGTTGTCCTACGGCTATCGACGTTACTATACGGAGCGTACGAAAATTGTAACACTCCACGAACACACTGACAAGCTTTACCAGTGAGCAAATCAAAGTACTGTAGATTAGCCCGGATTAACTCTCCTGATTTAAATTACTCGTTTTGCTTCAATTAATTTGCATAATGGTGTATATGTTGTCAAGTTTTTCATCGACCGTCTTTTGCATTCCTTAAGTCTTTAGGTGTTTGATTCCATAACATTTTATATAAAATCGTTAACAGTAATTTTTTTTCTTTTTTCTTCATAAATCCTACCTATGATATCTCATATTATAAAAGCACCAAAGAGGTTCTAAAAAATAAAGGTGGAAATACAAAGTAGTAACATGAACACTGGGTCATGTTTCATTGGGAAAATACGAAGAAAAGTTAATAATAACGGAATTATTTGTTTTGTTTCAATTAATTTTCACAAGGATGTATAAGGAAACGGTTAATATAAGCACTTCAGTTATTATTCGTGTGTATGAATATCATTTGAGTTTTGTGTACATGGATTATATGGTGATAATTTGATTAATTCTTCTTCGTTTTGTGCTGATTTCATCTCATTTCTCTCTTACAAAAAAAGTATTTCTCCTGTTCAGTGTTACCGTGTTCTACCAACTTCTTTTCATCTTAAACCCTTTTTCATATCATCCTTATCCAAAATATGCTCACTTTCGTTTTCAAATATCTTGTATTTCTTTATCGTTTTGCTTTGTCCTGCTTCGAATTTCAACCAACTTTATTTTGACTGTTGGCCTTTTCCAGCCTTCCTGGAAATATTCTTCGACTCTTGCCATTTCTTTCTTTTTTATTTTGTTTTCTTTTGTTTTTGATTTTTTTTTTTATCTCCAACTTCGTGGAATGGAAATACGAAGTACAAAAATGTGCGCTGTGTCATGTTTCATTGGTAAAATACAAAAAAATGTAAATAATAACGGAATTATTACTTTTGTTTCAATTAATTTCGACAAGAGTATAAATGATCATGGCCCTCCACATCTTCTTGTATAATTAATTTGCACAAGGGTGTAGCAGGAGCACCAGACCAGATATGGCAGCAATATTCAATGCACGGACGAATGGTAGATTTATAAATATGCAAGATGGTTTTTAGTTGAGTAAGAAAATTATTGTGTATTCACTATTATATCGGAGATTTGATAATGCTTTGTGAATCAACACTCTTTTTTTTTTTTGTTGTTTAAATAATATTTTCTAATATCTTAATTCTTTGCTCAGTTTCAAAAGACATTTTTCACAGTAGATTAGCGATAATAAATTACATTCAGATTCGTTTCGTTTCAGTTTCATTAAAACAATGAGTCTGCGTATTTCAAGTAAACAGTTCTTTCGAGACAACAATTAACTCCCAGAGTGGAGAGTTACAATGGCAACTGAACTACAGATTAATCAATAAATTCTTCGAGACGTGAGGAGGAAAACAGAATTTTTACTTCACTGTTGAACCAATCAAAACCTAAAAGAAAGAATAAAATCAAGTCGACTAAACATTTCCAATTGGATATTTTCCGTCTATTCTTCCTGCCTGCTATCCCGGTCAGAAATCCTCACTCAGCGACTAACAGTACTGAAATGCCATTTTCAATATTTCCAGATCAATAACCAGACAGCCATCAAGAGGGATCGATATCTTTTGATGACTGGAAGCAAATTGATTGTGATTAATTCGCATTACATCTGCCGTCCGCAGGGTCAGCCATTTCCAAGATAGACGTGACTTGCTGGAAAGGCAACAACAGGCGGCGGTCTGGGGCTGAATAGTCAGATTTTACGAACGTAGAACAATTTCACCAGACGGCAGAATAAGACATCATAATCTATATTTAGAATTTTTAGTCTGGTACAAGGACAGAAAATAAGAGCGATATAAAATTCAGATTAACAAACAAAATGTACACGATTTATATTCGGACAGTTGTCCGCATGTTTGTTGTTGTTATCATAACATTTTGATCGTTGTGTCCTCCGGCCTTCAACAGGTGGAATCTACAGGAAATACGGAAATAAACACTTTATTTAATCTACCGGGATAAACTGTTCTCGTTGCGCTGCTCATATCTATGGATACCTCGTCTAGTTCTTATTTAGTACAGTTTGGTTATTGCTCACCCGTTTTCACTGAGTGTAAGTACACAGTGCCCGACCCAGGATTTGAACTCAGAACCACTATGTCACAAAATTCTCAAACCAACGCTTTTATCTACTAAAAATCAAATATCTCCCACCATTCTTAAGCGCGTGAAAGAGGTACAGCCTTAACATTGGAATCCCCAGCACCATGTTCGCTTTGTATCATGCGGTTTTGATTTGAAGTCAAGAGAACTATCAGTGTCGTAACCTAGCGAGAAAGTGAGCATATGGTAAAGAAGAACAGATACTACACACTGATCTATTCCTGGAGGCCAGTACAGAGTGAAAAAAAAAGAAGTCTATTCATACCTTTCCAGAGGGCATAGTGTGAAGTAATCTGGTGTGTAATTGAATGGAAAAATGGAAAAATGTGTAAGGAGAAAGAGTGAAGAAATATTTAGAAAGAAAGAAAAAAAAACAAAGAAAGAACGAAAGAAATGAAACAGAAATGGGAAAGAAAGAAAGAAAGAAAGAAAGAAAGAAAGAAATATGGAGGGAGATAGATTGAAGAAATATTTAAGGAAGAAAGAAAGAAAGAAAGAAAGACTAAATGTGAAGAGAGAACGATTGAAGAAAGAAAGAAAAAAAGAAAGAAAGAAAGAAAGCAAACATGTGAAAGGAGAAAGAGTGAGGAAATATTTAGAAAGTAAAAATAAAGACAGAAAGAAAGAAATAAAGAAAGGAGGAAGAAAGAAAGCAGAAATACGAAGGGAAAAAGAGTGAAGAAATATTTAGAAAGAAAGAAAGAAAGAAAGAAAGAAAGAAAGAAAGAAAGAAGCAGAAATGTTAAAGGAGAAAGAGTAAAGAAAGAAAGAAAGCAAGAAAGAAAGAAAGAAAGAAAGAAAGAAATATAACAAAGAAAATTGTGAAAGAAAGAAAGAAAGAAAGAAAGAAAGAAAGAACGAAAGAAAGAAAGAAAGCAGACATGTGAAGAGAGAAAGAATGAGGAAATATTTAGAAAGAAAGAAATAAAAAAAAGAAAGAAAGAAAAAAAAAGAAAGAAAGAAAAAAAAGAAAGAAAGAAAAACTGTGTTAAAAAATTCCGAAAAGATATGCAATGAGAGTTACATTAATAATGAAAAAAAGAATTTTGTGAGGTTTGTAGGTCAAGAGTGTATCTGTACCGGCAAAAGTCCCCAATAAGAATATTGTGTTCCCGCCAAATGTGCATTGCATGTTTAACACATACCCGTGAGCCTTCAAAGAGGCGGAATGACATGCAAGCGAAATTCATGACCTTAAAGAAGGAAAGTCCAGCGAAAAAATAAGCCTCACTTCGTCTCCATCAAAGATAATCTCTATTTGATTGGCGCTCTCAAAAGAGTTTCTATAGCGACAACGAGAGGAATGGTCGCGAATTATACAAGGGATGTTATGTCTAAAAATCGGAAAGTGTGTGCGTGAATATATGCCTGAATGTGCGCATGTTTAATGCGCAAACACAGACATAGAAGCACTCACACGAAAATACACACACACATATATATATATATATATAACGCCATCCACAGACAGACTGTTTCGCAGCTCATCAGTGTGGCTAGACATCCAGTTGCTTCTAGCTAGGATCGAAACCCGTCTGGAATTGGTGTCATTCGGAGATTCTAACCATTAAGCCGTCGGCGCACTGTAGGGATGAAAATGAATTTTTTAGCGTATTCATTTTTAGAAACACGCCCAGTGACCGACAGTGACTCAATTCGCATCTGCGAAGAGTCTCGCTATATAGCTATAATAGTCACTGTTTACCAACCCACACCTCGTCCCCAAAGCAACCGGATGTCTAGCCACACTGATGAGCTGTGAAACAACGAAACATTCTGTCTGTGGATGACGTTATATTGGCTCCTGAAATATCAATTTCAGTTGAGCTCTCTGGGGATTTCATGTTCAAGTCTTTTTTTCACCGCTCTCTGGACTGTCATAGCTGAAACTACACTTTTATGTGTCAAACGTCTTATGAATTGAGTTGGATCTTTTCTAATTGATCTCTTTAGCCCTAAGTTGACATGATGATCCCTCTTCTCGTTGTGACCCCCTAATCCAGTTTTCCTCTACAGTTCCCTCTTTTTTTTTAAAACTCATTCACTGTTCTCTTGATGGTTCTTGAATAAACTTTCAAGATGAAAGCTAGGGTATGAATGTTGGTACTATTACTGAAGTCATGGATGATCTTTTTCCTCTCATTGTTGCTCATTTGAGAAGACATAGCTGGGCTGGCACAAAACAATTTTCAAGTGTCAAGATGGCTAAACGTCTTACCTGAAAACCTGGAAAAAAGAAACTCATTTAATTTTGTGGTTTTAAAATATTAAACATTTTCTGGGATAAACAATTATGCTGTTACACGATTTAGGCAATTTTGCAGTTACACTCGGTACATATATATATATATATATATATATATATATATATATATATATATATATATAAAGAATAAAAAGAAAGAAAAACAGTAAGCTATATAATCCGGTGTTCTTATAAATATTTTTATTTTTACAAAAATAGTGCTCAATGTAAATTTACACAGCATTAAAGAATTTTTGCCGTTAACAATAATTTTTTTTAAAATCCAGACGACATGCATTTAACGGATATCAGAATTCGTTGAAAAATACATCCCCTACCCCTACCAAAACGTAACTAATAACTGATACATAAAAATACAGCGATAATGAACACCCAAACACCCCTTGTCTGGATGAATAGATTTCTCTGTATCCTTGGAAACGTGAATTATGATTTTTTGCTGTGCCTTTATTGCCTATGTTATTAATGGCGAAATCACTTCGCTAATAAAAATTAATGAGACATTAACTTACTATCAATTCCTTGAATAATAGCATCCTTATATTCGAGTTGTTGTCAGATGGAAGACACATGCTAAGTACTTTCAACAATTTCAAATTGTCATCATCAGGGTGCAATTTTTTCATGCATAGGCAAAAACTAAAACGAAATATGTGTAGACCGAAAGATGTTGTGTTTTTTAAATTATGCTATTGACAGTTGAATATATGTTTTGGAGCATAATTTAAAATTAAAATTGTAGAAATTGTTTATCACACACACACACACACATATATATATATATATATATATATATATATATATATATATATATATATATATAGGGTGTATCAAAATTCTTTTACAAAATTTTAGGGCGGTTTCTCACAACAAAACAAGGAAAAAAAGCAATTAAGACATCCAACATTCACTGCCATAAGGGAGGATTGATATAATAATAATATAAATATTTCTGTGTTTCTTAATAATTCAGCTTCAACAAGACACCTTTCCCTATTTTTCGGATTTTTCTTTTGATTTTTCTTTATTTTGTGTTTTTTTTTTTTTTTTTTTTTTGTCTTGTTTGTCGGAATGGTTCATTGGCTGTAACACTTTTTTCTACCTTGACAGACAAAAAAAAACAATATTTGTCAAAACTTCCTTGATGGAAAATCTCGTGTGTTACAGAATTCAAATTTCTGTGTTTCTTAATTGTCTGCTTAGCTTCAGCAAGACATCTTTCCCTATCTCAATGCATCTACGGATTTCAGATCCCTCTTTTGATTTTCTTTATTTTGTGTTTTTTTTTTTGGTTTTTTTGTCTTGTTTGTCGGAATGGTTCATACTGGCGCTTCGTAACACTTTCCATTCTACCTATGACAGACAAAAAAAAAACAATATTTGTCAAAACTTCCTTGATGGAAAATCTCGTGTGTTACAGAATTCGAAGGTCAGGGCCAGAATGGTCAGCAACTGGCTGAAGTGTCTTTTGGGTGTGATATTCTGACAGTGATGGTTTGCCTTTGTCTAAGTTTTGGATATCATTCCAAAACGACGCGAAATCACCGGAGAGCCGCAAGTAATCTGAAGTGTCGATATGCTTCCCGCACCCAGGTTAACGACCGGCTACAACCACCCGCGGAGAGACGTGAGGCATGCGTTCCTTGACGTCAGTCCTCTCGCTGCCTTATAGAACCAAAACTGTCTCCAGTCCCTCATAATAAAATGAGTAAGAAAAAGAAATGGTCCTTTTCGATGATACCATTTTATGTAGTAGTGTGGGATCCCAGAGACGACACAAAACACAACACAATGCTCCCTCGAGGTTTGTTCGCTAAGAACTACAAAACTAAAAAAAAAAAAAATTAAAGAATTATTGTGAAAATATGATTTCCAAGGATTTATTTTTGCCTCAGGCCGGACTTGTTTTTTTTTTTTTTTTTTTTTTTTTTTTTAGGTGGTGAGGTTCATATGGGAACGAGCGGAAAGAAAATAATTCACTGTCGCTTTTAGCTTTGATGATCATCCTTTAAAAAAAAAAAAAGACTTATCTCTCTTCAGATTTTTCCCAGCGGGAGAAAATGGAAATAAAATTGGAAAATGCAAATGATAAAAGCAAAAGAAACAAGTCATTTAATTTAAATACAAACATATATTCTATTGTAATCGTTTCTTTTCTCGCACTTCTCTCGTGCTGAATTCTCTTCCGATTTTTTGCATTGCTGTCATCTAGAATCTTCAAGAATTTAAATGCAATGCCAATCGCAATTTTCTGCCTTCCTAAAACCTGTTCTTTTATTGTCCTTTCTCCTCACTAAAGTCTTCTTATTCTCTTTCCCCCCTCAGTAACCACTTGCGTCTCAGTGCTATTATCGCCATCTTCTCTCTTCCTGAAACCTGTTTTTTTATTGTCCTTTCTCCTCACTAAAGTCTTCTCATTCTCTTTCCCTTACAGTAACACATTGCGTCTTAGTGGCATTATCGCCATCTTCTGTCTTCCTTAAACCTGTTCTATTATTGTCCCTTCTCCTTACTAAACGCTTCTCTTTCTCTTTCTCTTTCCTTACAGTAACCCCTTACGTCTTAGTGGCTTTATCTCCATCTTCTGTCTTCCTGAATTCTGTTCTTTTATTGTCCTTTCTCCTCACTAAAGTCTTTTCATTCTCTTTCCCTTAGAGTAACTCCTTGCATCTTAATGGCTTTATCGCCATCTTCTGTCTTCCTGAAATCTATTCTTTTATTGTCCTTTCTCCTCACTAAAGTCTTCTCATTCTCTTTCACTCCCAGTAACCCCTTGCGTCTTATTGGCATTATCGCCATCTTCTGTCTTCCTGAAACCTGTTCTTTTATTGTCCTTTCTCCTCACTAAAGTCTTTTCATTCTCTTTCACTCCCAGTAACCCTTTGCGTCTTAGTGGCTTTATCGCCATCTTCTGTCTTCCTGAAATCTGTTCTTTTATTGTCCTTTCTCCTCACTAAAGTCTTCTCATTCTCTTTCACTCCCAGTAACCCTTTGCGTCTTAGTGGCATTATCGCCATCATCTGTCTTCCTAAAACCTGTTCTTTTATTGTCCTTTCTCTTCACTAAAGTCTTCTAATTCTTTTTCCTTTGCAGTAACCCCTTGCGTCTTAGTGACATTATCGCCATCTTCTGTCTTCCTGAAACCTGTTCTTTTATAGTCTTTCCTCCTCACTAAAGTCTTCTCATGCTCTTACACTCCCAGTAACTCCTTACGTCTTAGTGGCTTTATCGCCATTTTCTGTCTTCCTGAATTCTGTTTTTTTTATTGTTCTTTTATTTTCTTTTATCTTCGCTAAAATCTTCTCATTCTCTTTCATTCTCAGTAACCCTTTGTGTCTTAGTGGCATTATCGCCTTACTTATTGTGAAATTGTAAAAAGAAATCCGACCACAGCATGCAACCATAGTGATAACGATTAATTTCTATCACATAATAATACCTTTTCATAGACACTCCTTAAATATTTGAGAAAGTGGAAGCCTTAATTTTGACATCCTTACGACACGAGGTAAATATATCTGCGCGTTCGTTTTTCCGACAAATGGTTAGAAAGTCGAATAATCGCTGTCCGGGCACGAACTTCTGTCACTAAATCACGCACATCATTTCATTCTGTTACAGATTAATTACTAATACGTAATTAGTGATCAGGTGTGAAGCGGGAAACATCAAAGCTCTCCTGTACGGACCTCTGCCACCTATCTACCTATATCGTTCCTTCAAGCTCAAACAGACTCAGTCTTCCTTGAAGACCTGCCCTTTCCTACACCGACCATTTCCTCAATGCCGACCAACCTCTTTGCCATGGAGGGGTGAAAGGTGGGAAGATGGGGCGCGTCTTTGTCTCTGTTGACTGTGTTTTTATGCATGTTGCTAGCGGTCCCCTCGGGAACAAAAACTAAAGTAATAAATAAAAAGAATTAACTAGTAATATAAGAAAAAGAGCCATGCGCGCGCCTCTGTCTGTCTGTCTGTGTGTGTGTGTGTGTGTGTGTGTGTGTGTGTGTGTGTGTGTGTGTGTGTGTGTGAGAGAGAGAGAGAGAGTGAGAGAGAGAGAGAAAGAGAAAGAGAGAACCGGTTTTTTTTCTCTTTTTAACAAGCTTTGATACCGAGAACGAGCGAAGTGCAAAAAGAAACACTTTTTTTTTTCTTCAAATCAGGCGACTTTTATGAAAACAGGTTCTGGAGTACAAGCTCAATGGTTAAGATGATGGGCTCAATGGCGGGCTGACCAGGGCGTCAGTTTGCCCGATGTCAAATGGCCCCCAGGTGGAGCGGGGCGCTTATATCAAATAAAAATTCAATAAGAAAAGAAATACAGACAACTCTTTTAGTAATAAAAAAAGAAATAAGAACCTTTTAAAATCATCTGCACACTATCATTTACCAGCACCGGTGCACGGGTCCGGTGCCATCCGCCGAATCTGTGATGCGTACCCCCGCCAGCCAACACACACATTATCAATTTTCATGAGGTAGTAGTCATATAAAATACAAATTTTATTGTAACCTAATTATATACAATAATGGATCATATACAAAATAGGTGAACAATTCAACTAGAAATTTGAAAATAAATCCAATGTATCTAAATACAAATTAAAAACATGTCAAAATAGATAATTCCATCTTAAATAAATCAACAATGTTTTCACATCAACTTGAGAACGAGCTCAAAGAAATGGATGGCAGGGCAAGGGTTAGGAGATATAGCAAAAAGGCAAAGTTTATTAAGAGCTATTAAAGAAAGGAAATTGTGGAGAACCATGATCGCTAACGTCCTGAAGGGACATGGTACATAAAGAAAACGAATTATGTACAATAATGGATCATATGTAATGTACCTGAACAATTCAACAATAAAATTAGAAAATAAATACAATACAGCTTAACCCGGATATAAGAGACCCGGATATAAGAGACCCGGATATAAGAGAAACCCGGATATAAGAGACCCTGATATAAGAGAAACCCGGATATAAGAGAGATTTTCTCTGGTCCCAAATTAGAGCCTGTGTTAATGTATATAAAATAGGCCAAACCCGGATATAAGAGAAACCCGGATATAAGAGACTTCGTCTCCGGTCCCGACAACTCTCTTACATCCGGGTTACACTGTATATCTAAATACAAATTAGAGACATGTCATAATAGATCATTTCATCTTAAATCGTTTTTTCGGCAAGTTTGAAAATCAGCTTGATATTTTTCTTCTTAAAAAGTTGAATAATTTTAACACATTCAGCATTATGGATAAAAAAAAGCAAATTTGATATAGTACACTCCGCCGAATCTATGATACATACAGCGGCCTCCCACTCTAGTACATGTCAATTTTCATGAAGTAGTATTCATATAAAATACTAATTTTATTCTAACCTAATTATGTATACCAATGGATCATATGCAAAATATGTGAACTATTGAACTAGAAGGATTAAAAATAATTACAATATAACTAAATACAACTTAGAGACATGTCATAAAAAAAGCTTTCCATCTTAAAGAAATCAACAATGTTTTGCGGCAGATTCTAACATCAACTTGAGATTTTTCTATAAAAATGTTGAATAATTTGAGCACATTTAAGATGGATAAAAAATAGTGAATTTTATAAAATGATTTTTTTCTGTGACTCAGCATGAGCGAAAGAAATTCACGGATTTGGACGGACCCCAGGAAACCCTATAAATTCATCTATCTATCTATATCTATATATATATATATATATATATATATATATATATATATATATATATATATATATATAAATATTAGCTCTGGATTTACATTGAGCTCTCAGGATTCCATCCTCCTTGTGATTACCGATATGGATTACCAAGTTGTTCATAACTTAACTATATATATATATATATATATATATATATATATATATATATATGTGTGTGTGTGTGTGTGTGTGTGTGTGTGTGTAAGGCCGGTGCAATGGCCTCGTGCTCCCCCTCCAAATATATGACACGGCCCCACTCCACTCTCCCACATCTCAATATTCATAAGGTAGTATTGATATAAAATACAAATTTTATTCTAACCTAATTATGTACAATAATGGATCATATGCAATATTGGTGAATAATTCAACTAGAAAAACTTGAAAATAAATTTTATGTATCTAAATACAAATTAAAGACGTCATAATAGATCATTCCATCTAAATGCGAATGTCAGCGTGTCATTGTGTCACCCTTATTCCACTCTTAGAGGCTGTAACCCAACATATCATACCATTTTGGAATTAGGCCGACCCCGTGAGAAAATTAAAACCATTTCAGGCTGGAACTGAACCCGCAATCATGAAATTTTGAATTCCCAAGTTTTCATTACTGCGATTGGTTTTGGAGATTTTTGTACGTGAAGAGAGGAAAAGGTACTACAAACTAATAAATTCAAATTGCAATCTTCAGCTTTAAATTTGACCTCTTCATGGTTAAGACTGAAAATGAAATTCTAAACCAGTCATTATCCCAAATGGAAGCTGATAATATAGGTGAACAATTCAACCAGAAAAATTGAAAATAAATATAATGTATCTAAATACAAATTATGTGTCTTAAGATATCATGACGTCTTAAATAAATAAACAACTTGTGAAAAAATTGAATAATTTAACACATTCAACATTATGGATAAAAAAATAGTGGATTTTATGTTGTTTTGAGACTTAGCATAAGCAAAATAACTTCATGGATTTGGACGGGGAAAAAAACCCCAAAATTAAGTTATAATCCGCGAATATTTTCATCATTTAATAGTCAGCTGTGCTTAGTTTAATTTGTAGCGTATATAAATGTTGATAGAAGAAAGCAAATGTTAAGATAACGAGGCTTACAAAGCAAATACCAGGGACTACCAATCAGGCTCACCCTGATCAGGGGTTTCGGGGTTAATACGCATCGGCCCTGTCAGTTACTCAATTCGAATATGAGAGGACATTTTCAAAGATAAACATCACAAAGAAAGGATTGGGCAATTTGTTATCTGAGGAGAATTTAGAATCATATATGTTGCTATATATTGAAAAGGAATTCTTCGATAATTTGGATGCAGAAGTAATTATTTGCAGATTCGGACAATCATATAGATTACTCATAATATGGTGAATAGCCTGCGATGCTCTATTGGGCATTTGAAGTATATGTTAATGGGTAAATTCTTCAGTAAACAGTTTGAAAATATCAACCAATTACTTACGAATACAAACATGAATAAAAAATTAAATTATAAATAATGAAGTAATGGTTAGCGGCTCGGACTGAGTAATCGGAGAGCCGAGTTCGAATTCTAGTCGAATCCATTATATTCACTTGCATTTTAATACCCTTGGGAAATGTTTGAATCCTTTTCTTCTTCCCCCAGCTATGGGTAAATTGCTGGACAGACCGAGTTCTATAGCCTTGGGTGGCAATTGCTCTACTGCAGAAAGAAATGGCAACCTACTGCGGGTAAAATCAGCATCGTCAGTAATGTATGGAAAGATACATGATCGTTTAAGTATGTATTACGCATGGCACATAACTGACTCTGTTTACATTTGATATTTACTGTCAGTAAATATATAGACTGCAATTACTAAGAAACACATTTTTTCCATAAAGATTTTAATTGCACCCTTTTCTTTTTTATATATATATATATATATATATATATATATATATATATATATATATATATATATACTTATACTTTTGAAATTGTTTACTTATTCGTTATGAAAATTACAGTGTTGTAGTTCTGGATGGCCTCACTTGGTCGCCAAAATGTTTAGAGCCAGTTTACCAATTGATCGGCTACTGCGATGAACCTTTTATTTCATTAGAATGCTTTCTCCTTAGATAACATTTACCTCCAGATTACACTAAAAAAATATAGGAAAATATAAGTAAGTCAATACAAATTATAGGAAAAACTGTAGTAAAATTATAGGAAAATATAAAAAATATAGGAAAATATAGATAATTCAATACAAATTATAGGAAAAATTGTAGGAAAATTATAGGAAAATTAGAAAAAATATAAGAAAATATAAGTAAGTCAATACAGATTATAGGAAAAACTGTAGTAAAATTATAGGAAAATATAAAGAAATATAGGAAAATATAGATAATTCAATACAAATTATACGAAAAATTGTAAGAAAATTATAAAAAATATAGGAAAATATAGATAGTTCAATACAAATTATAATAAAAATTGTAGGAAAATTATAAGAAAATAATAAAAAATATAGGAAAATATAAGTAAGTCAATACAAATTATAGGAAAAACTGTAGTGAAATTATAGGAAAATATAAAAAATATTGGAAAATATAAATAATTCAATACAAATTATAGGAAAAACTGTAGTAAAATTATAGGAAAATATAAAAAATATAGATAATTCAATACAACTTATAGGAAAAATTGTAGTAAAATTATAGGAAAATTATAAAAAATATAGTAAAATAAAGAAAATTATAGAAATATGAACAAGTGAGTATAAATTAAAGGAAAAATTATAGTAAAACTATATAGCATTATAGAAGTTATAGTAAATATAGAAAAAGGGGTCGACCAGGTTATAAAATCAAAATGATTCTTTGTTATGAGATATATAGATAGGTTATCATTTATCGATACGAATTGTATCGTTTTCTTTCATATATACTTTTTGAAACTTTAACTTATTCGTTATAGAAATTAAATTATAAGATTGTAGCTGGGTGGGCCTCCTTGGTCAACAATATCTTTAGACCCAGTTTGCCATTGGAGGGAGATACTTCTACGAACCAGTTATTTCAATAGAAAGTTTTCTCCTTAAATAAAAGGTACCTCCAGTTTATATTGAAAAGCTATAAAAGTATAAGTATGTCAATATAAAATATAGGAAAATATTGTAGTAAAATTATCGGAAAATTATAAACATTTTAATAAAATAAAGAAAATTATAGAAATATTAATAAGTCAATATAAATTATAGAAATTATAGTAAAATTATAGAATTATACTAAATCTCCAGGTTATAAATTCAAGTTGTTTGTTTTATTTTACGGCATATCAACACCTCAATGGGTTATTTAATATGGACAAAATTTTCATTATTGGTAATATTTTTTTCCAAAAATCTATTTTTGTTAATATTTTTTTCCAACAAAAAAAAAATATATTTCTGGTAAGAATTTACCTTCGGTGTTAATAATTGTTTTTCAAAAATGTATTACTGCTAATAATTTTTTTACAAAGTATTTCTGGTATTAAACCCTATTTTTAAACTTTCATAGTGTTTTAACCTCAGTTTAGGGGTTAACTATTTGCCCATAGCTGGGACCCTAACAGGTGTCCCTTCAATGTGCTTATCGGAACATTTTCCAATAAATCCGAGTATTCCAACTACAACTGGAATTACTGACGTCTTCATGTGCCACATTTTTTAGATTTCCACTTCAAGATCTTTGTATTTTGATAGTTTTGAAGTTCTTTCAAGATATATTACAATCAGAAGAGCCTTCCATGCCAATAAGAAAGCACTTTCTTTTCTTGTGGTCTTTGATTAAGGTTGTCTAAACGATTAACTTTGAAAGTTCCGCCTGTGTATATTATAAATTCCCATAAAATTCTTACAGATCCTATATTTGTAATCGGGTCTGGGTGGGGGTCATACTAGTTTCTTTCAGTTTCCAATGCAGATTTTGGCCGATTCTATCATGTCAAGTTATATATTTAATCGGTGCTGACATTTTCCAGCCGGACACAAGATGGTCAATTGTTTCTGGATAATTATCATCTGAATATTATTATTATTATTATTATTATAGTAATAATATTTTCTTCTTTGGATTTTGTCTTGTATACAAATTTCCTTCCGGGTCCCAATCAGGAACCTAAGGTCAAAAATGGCTTCAAGACATAATCCACTGATCAACCAAAAATCACACATATCTTACATAGATAAAGCCCTTTGTAATGTGTAAGCTGTATTTGTGAATACAATTTTTTTGTGTTTCTTTAAGGCTTGGGTTTCCAGGGGTCCCTTCAGAGAGGGTATCGGAACATTTTCCAATAAATCCGAGGGCGCCAACTGCAACTTGTATTATTGATGTCCACATGTGCCATATTTTTCAGAATTCCACTTCAAGATATTCATATTTTGATAGTGTTTTGAAGATCTTCAAAGATATATTACAATCAGAAGAGCCTTCCATGCCAATAAGAAAGCACTTTCTGTTCTTGTGGTCTTTGATTAAGGTTGTCTAAACGATTAACTTTGA
Source organism: Acanthosepion pharaonis (assembly GCA_903632075.3). Classification (NCBI taxonomy): domain Eukaryota; kingdom Metazoa; phylum Mollusca; class Cephalopoda; order Sepiida; family Sepiidae; genus Acanthosepion; species Acanthosepion pharaonis. The sequence goes on from CAHIKZ030005550.1 coordinate 770,967, forward strand.
AAGTTCCGCCTGTGTATATTATAAATTCCCATAAAATTCTTACAGATCCTATATTTGTAATCGGGTCTGGGTGGGGGTCATACTAGTTTCTTTCAGTTTCCTTCCCTTAAAAGTTTCAGATTATCCAGTACAGATATTGGTTTACCTCGTTATGCCAAGTTTTATATTTGGTGGATGATAATACCATGCTACTTGATACAAGATGGTCCTTTGTTTCAGGATATTCAACAGAGAAACTATATTCCGGCTTCTTGCTTCTCACTCAACTTTAATCTTCTACTCGATCGGCAGCAATGTTTCATCCTTTTAGATTTGAAATGGCTAGATGCAACCGTAAGTTCTATGCTAACAATTTTTTCTATCGCCCTTCTCGCTTGTGGAACTCTCTTCCGGCTTCTTGCTTCGCAGTCAACTTTGATCTTCTAATAATTTGGTGAAAAGCTCTCATCAATTTACCGTTGAATTTGCTAGATGTAGCCGTAAGTTCTACGTTAACAGTTTCTTCTATTGCAATACTCGATTGTGAAACTCTTTTCTGGCTTCTTGCTCCCCAGAAATGTTTGTAATACTCTCAAGACAAACTGAAAGAAAGAGTAGCAGACATCATCCATGAGTAATATATGAGTTTATAAAAATGGATGATAGAACAGTGATAAAAACGGATGGTAAAGAATAAAACCACTTACAGAAACAGTTATATACCGTACCTATGAACATAAATACGTTGGACACTATTGTAAGTGGGGGTAATATGCTAAGTAGTACACCATTAGCAGCGGTTTACCTACATCACGACGCTGGCGAGTATTGTATTTTGTTGATGTTGTTACGGTTTTTTGGGTATATAAGCGTATAACTAGGGAGCGAGTCAGAATGACTTATTTCCCTTTATAGTCGACCAATGGTAGGTTGACCAATCAGAAGCCGCCCAACACTGTATTCGTCGTGTATAAAGGCGGCCATCTTGTTTCCTCTACCGGAAGGACCAAAGGCGACCAGGAGAAGGATGAACTAAACTCTGCTGTGATATCCACTGCGAACCTAAAGTACGCTTTCTTACTGTCTCCGAAATATTCACTGCCAACCTCTAGATTCTATACTCGAGGACGACCGTCATGAAAATGTCTAACAGATGTTATAAAGATTAACATTTCATTTCCAAGTTCCGTTTTAGTTATTCCTCATTCAGTAACACTTTCTAGGTTACAATAGATAGATAGATAGATAGATAGATAAATAGATAGATAGATAGATAGATAGATAGATAATGACATACTGAGATAGATAGATAGATAGATAGATAAGGAACAGATTGAAATAGATAGACAGATAGATAAGGAACCGATTTAGATAGTGTTATATACCGTAGCTATGAACACTTATGGGTGTCCCAACCCTCATAAATTTGTTGGACACTATTGTAAGTGAAGGTAATATGCTAAGTAGTCCACCACTAGCAGTGGTTTACCTACTTCAAGGCGCTGGCGAGTATTGTATTTTGTTGATCTTATAAAGATTAACATTTCATTCGCAAACTCCGTTTTGATTATTCCTCATTCAGTAACACTTTCTAGGTTGCAACACCTACACATGTGGATAAAAAAGCATTTTATTACCTGCATTGACATGGAAAGGGATTATGTTGAAAAATAAATATTTGTTGCGTAAGATAAATAGTTTTTCATAATTTGAGAAAGGACATTCTGATATGTGAGGATAACAGAAAAAAAATCACTGGATTATATATATAATGAGCACTTTTTAATATTACTGTCCCCTGGTATAATTAAACCCTGACCATATATATATATATATATATATATATATATATATATATATATATATTAACAATTAATGGATTTAGTTTTAATTCGATATTTTTTTAATAATTTTAAGTTTTATTTCCAATGAAACTTTCTTTCTTTTATTTGAAACAGCGTGTATTGTGTTTATCGTCCTGTTCTCTTAAGAAATCTTAATAGAGTGTTATATACCGTACCTATGAACACTAATGTGTATTAGTATAATATGTTGGACACTATTGTAAATGGGGATAATATACTGTGTAAGTAGTCCACCTCTACTAGTGGTTTACCTACATCACGACGCTGGCGAGTATTGTATTTTGTTGATGTTATAAAGATTACCACTTCATTTCCAACCTCCGTTTTGGTTATTCGTCATTCAGTAACACTTTTTAGGTTACAACAGATAGATAGATAGATAGATAGATAGATAGATAGATAGATAGAAATGAACAGAATGAGATAGATAGATAGATAGATAGATAGATAGATAGATAGATAAACAAATCGAGATAAAGAGATAGATAGATAGATAGATAGATAGATAGATAGATAGATAGATACGTAAAAGATAGAGACGGAAAAGAACTAGATAGATAGATAAGGAACAGGCTGAGATAGATAGATACATAGATAGATAGATAGATAGAAAGAAATGAACAGGCTGAGATAGATAGATAGATAGATAGATAGATAGATAGATAGATAGATAGAAATGAACAGAATGAGATAGATAGATAGATAGATAGATATAAACAGACCGAGATAGATAGATAGATAGAAATGAACAGAATGAGATAGATAGATATAAACAGACCGAGATAGATAGATAGATAGATAGATAGATAGATAGATAGAAATTAACAGAATGAGATAGATAGATAGATAGATAGATAGATAGATAGATAGATAGATAGATACGGAAATGAACTAGATAGATAGATAGATAGATAGATAGATAGATAGATAGATAGATAGATGATACGGAAATGAACTAGATAGATAGATAGATAGATAGATAGATAGATAGATAAGGAAGAGATTGAAATAGAGAGATACATAATTAAAGAACAGATTTAGATAGCGTTATATACTGTACCTATGAACACTTATGGTTATGTCCCAACCCTCATAAATTCGTTGGACACTATTGTAAGTGGGGGTAATTTGTTGTCTACGATGGCAGCGTGAGCTGTCAGTGTGGGAAGCTCTTGCCGTGTCGAACTCTCTGCCTTCTGGCAGAGAGGAACCCAGACGAGGCTATGCCGAAGAGGAGAGTCTCGTCCAGGGAGGTAAACAGATACACAATCCTGCGTATGCGGGGTCTACGGACAATTTTACCCGAGCTCACGGGTTCAGATTTCCTCACATTAAATTTGGCCTTGTGCCACATCCCACCTCGTAAGAAGACAGGTAAATATCGTAACATGCTGTTAAAGTAGTCTACCACTAGAAGTGGTTTACCTATTTTACGCCGCTGGCGAGTATTATATTTTGTTGATGTTTTGTTGAAGTTTACCATTTTATTTCCAATCGCCATTTTGGTTATTCCTCATTCAGTAACACTTTCTAGGTTACAATAGCAATAAAGAGAAGAAAGTTGTGGAGAGCCATGATCATTCAAAACATGAAAAGACATGACATATAGAAGAAGACTATAGAATGTATAATTTTAAAATTCCGTACTGAAATTTCAATGCCGTAAAAGAAAGCCGTCTGAGAATATGAATAAAAACACCCACACGTCTTTAATACAAGAACAGAAACAAGACTTATGGAGATGGCGGCTTCAGTCGTTAGAGCTGAATTTACGGTCGGGAAGCTTGAAAAGAGGAAGATATATGGCAAAGAATATCCTCTGGGCAACTCGATCAACTACAAAGGTAAATCACATCTCTAGTGTTATGAGGTGGGGGGCAGTATATTAGAGGGCCGGGCTAGTCGTTAAAGATTCACTTTGTCACACTATATGGCGTCTAAATGTGACAACTGCGAAAAGAAAGAAATAGGAGGAAGCGCGCTCTTTCATAAATAAGTGAAAAATGAAAAAAAAAGCAGAGAAAAAGGATGTTTGTGTGTGTGTGTGAGAGAGAGAGAGAGAGGGTGAGAGAGGAAAAGAGGGGGTATATTAAAGAGCGGGGAGGAGAGAAGAAAGGCAATAAGAAAAGAAGAAAAAAGAAAAAGAGAAGAAATAATAATTTTGACAAACAGTGAGATAAAGAATGAAATTAAGGAAGAAATGGCGAGTGATAGAATAAAAAATAAATGCGAGAAACGAATGGAACAGAAAAAGCGGGAAAGAAAGAAAGAAAGAAAGAAAGAAAGAAAGAAAGAAAGAAAGAAAGAAAGAAAGAAAAAGAAGCGGGAATGAGAAGTAAATAAAATGAAAAAGAAAAGAGGAGGGCATAAAAAATAGGAATTTGAAAAAAGGGAAACAAACTGTGAAAAAGAAAAAAATAAAACAGAAAGAAAGAAAGAAAGAAAGAAAGAAAGAAAGAAAGAAAGAAAGAAAGAAGAAAATAAAGAAAGAAATTGACGGGAGATAAAAGAGATATAAATAGAAAGAAAGAAAGAAAGAAAGAAAGAAAGAAAGAAAGAAAGAAAGAAAGAAAGAAAGAAAGAAAGAAAATAATCGAAAAAGAAGGATAAAAGGAAGGTAAAAAAAGATAGTTGAATGAAATAAAGAAAATGAAAATAAAAAAGGAATGAATGAAAGAAAGTCGAGAAATAAAGTAAGAATTAATGAACGAAAAATAGAAAAAATGATGAGTGAAGTAAAACAACAGACAAAATAAAAAGAATGTAAGAAAAAATCACATAATAAAACTGGAAAAAATAGATAAATAAAGAATAAATGAATGAAAAAAGAAATCGAAGGAAAGAAAAAAAAACGAATTGGAAAATGAAAAAAAATGAAAAAAAAATATGAATCATAAAAAGAAAGATGATAAGATTAAAAAGAACACAGAAACAAATTTATCGACGTCTACAACAAAAAGAAAGTGAGAAAGAAAGAAATTATGAATGAATGAAGGAATGATAAATTGAAGAAAGAAAGAAAGGATAAACAAATAAAAATAATATTAAGAAAAATTTGCAAAAATTAAAAAAAGAAACTATGAATGAATGAAAAATTGAAGAAAGAAAGAAAGAAAGAAGGAAAGAAAGTATGAGTGAATGAATGAATGAGAAAATGAAGAAAGAAAGAATAAAGAAAATATGAATGAATGAAGGAATGAGAACTGATGAAAGAAAAAAAAAGAAACGGAAATACAAAGAGAAGGAAAATTTATCATGTAATATTGAAAGAAATGGAGCATAAAAACATAAAAGAATGGAAAAAGAGAAAACGTAAGAGACAAAAGTATAAAGTGAATGAAATATAAAATAAAAGAGGAAAAAGAAAGAAAGAAAGAAAGAAAGAAAGAAAGAAAGAAAGAAAGAAAGAAGTAAAGGAATCAAATAATAGAATGCAAAAAAAAAAAAGAAGAAAATAAAGCTAATTTCGAAAAAGCGAATGAAACGAGAAATGAAATCCTTGGGAAAGAAAGAAACGAGAATCTGAAAATGATAAAAGATAAATCAATAATAAAAAAAAAAAAAAAAAAAGAAAAATATCGAAAAAAGAAACAAAAAACAAAGAAAAACAAACGCTTCTAACAGCAAACAAGTCTAAAGAAAAAAATGGCGTTGTGATAAAAAAAGAAAGAAGGAAAGAAATTGCCACCATAAATCTTGTCTTCAAAAATGTGATGGCAAAAAAGAATCGAAAGTCAAGGTAGAATACAACAATGCCCAACTTCATCTTCCTCTGCTTGTCTCATTTACTGGCAAATGACACCACCGTAAAACGTACTTAAGTCACGTCTCCACCATGGCAAAGAAAGTAAGCCAGTTTTATTGAGATTTCTTCATATTTACGTGAGTTTCCGCTCAAAGATATATGATTCGTTGAGCCAGAAATGTCACGAAGATTTGCATTTGGTATTTTTGGTGTTCTAAGATTATTAGCCTGGAAACAGCAAGGGTTAAATAAAATATCCGCAGAAAATCGGGTAAAATTTCGGTTTTACGATATATTTTGTAATAGATGATATTAGCAAGGCTTCGTTTTTTGTTTGTTTTTTTTTTAAATATAAGTTCATTCAAAATGATCGATTTTGTATGTTATAATCCTGCGTATGGTTGCAAAGGAAAGAACTTCAACAACGTCTATTGATCAATTTTCAGAATATATACATAATAATGGCCGCCCTGGGTATGACATTAAACTACATCCGCGTCCTGAGTCCAGCAGCAAGGCCTCTGATCAGGAGGTTTTGAAGAGCGTGAAACCGCCTCTTAATTGCTGGTGTTCCCCAGGTCTATCTTGACCCTGGGTGGTAGCATCTGTTAGGGTCCCAAGTATAGGCAAATAGTTAACACCAAACTTGTGTAAAAAATAGGTTTTAATACCAGAAATACTTTGTAATAAAAAAATTTTTACCAGCAATAATTTTGAAGGAAAAATTATCATCTGCAATACTTAAAAAAAAATACCAGCAATGCAAACAGCTATACATTCTTTGAAAAATGTTTTGATCCAAGGAAAAATATTACCAGAAAAGATTTTGAAGTTAAGCAATAAAATGCATTAAAAACCCATTGAGGTTGATATACCGCAAAACAAAATAAACCAAACTAATCTAGACCAAAGAATACATATTCTATTCATATTATCCTAAATATTGTAGGATTAAATAACCCATTGAGGTTGATATGCCGTAAAAACAAAATAAACCAAACCAATAAACCAAAGAATACATATTCTATTCATACGAATCTATCCTAAAAATGCTGTCGGCATTAAATAACCCATTGAGGTTGATATAAAACAAAATAAACCAAACCAATCAGCAAAATAAAAATCAGGCATTAAATAACCCATTGAGGTTGATATGCCGTAAAACAAAATAAACCAAAAATCTAAACCAAAGAATACATATTCTATTCAGACGAATCTATAAAATGCTGTCGGCATTAAATAACCCATTGAGGTTGATATGTAAAAACAAAAATAAACCAAACCAATCTAAACCAAAGAATACATATTCTATTCAGACGAATCTATCCTAAAATATTACATTAAATAACCCATTGAGGTTGATATGCCTAAACAAAATAAACCAAACCAATAAACCAAAGAATACAATTCTATTCAGACGAATCTATCCTAAAAATGCTGTCGGCATTAAATAACCCATTGAGGTTGAATGTCAAAACAAAATAAACCAAACCAATCTGAAAAGAATACATATTCTATTAAATCTATTAAAAATGCTGTCGGCATTAAATAACCCATTGAGGTTGATATATAAAAGAAAAATAAACCAAAAATAAACTAAAAATTATTCTATTCATACGAATCTATAAAAATGCTGGGCATAAATAACCCATTGAATATAAAACAAAATAAACCAAACCAATCTAAACCAAAGAATACAATTCTATTCAGACGAATCTATCCTAAAATGTGCATTAAATAACCCATTGAGGTTGATAGTAAAAAACAAAATAAACCAAACCAATCTAAACCAAAGAATACATATTCTATTCAGACGAATCTATCCTAAAATGCTGTTTAACCCATTGAGGTTGATATGCCGTTAAACAAAATAAACCAAACCAATCTAAACCAAAGAATACATATTCTATTCAGACGAATCTATCCTAAAACTGTCGGCATTAAATGCCCCATTGAGGTTTTATGCCGTAAAACAAAATAAACCAAACCAATCTAAACCAAAGAAATAATTCAGACGAATCTATTTAGCATTAAATAACCCATTGAGGTTGATATGCCGTTAAACAAAATAAACCAAATCTAAACCAAAGAAACATATTCTATTCAGACGAATCTATCCTAAAATGCTGTCGGCATTAAATAAACCCATTGAGGTTGATATGCCGTAAAACAAAATAAACCAAACCAATCTAAACCAAAGAATACATAATTCAGACGAATCTATCCTAAAAACTGTGCATTAAATGGAATGCCGTAAACAAAATAAACCAAACCAATAAAACAAAAGAATACATATTCTATTGAATCTATCCTAAAATGCTGTCGGCATTAAATAAATTGAGGTTGATAATGTAAATCAAACCAAAATAATGATATCTAATTAGTGTGGAACATCAAGACAAAAAAAAATAGAGAAAAAAAATTCGAAAATTCCCATCACGTGCGCATGCGTAGTCCTATCAAAATAACAAATTTAGTCTGATGAAGTCCTGAAGAACGAAACGCGTCGCAAATAAACTTTTTCCACTTTGTCATACAATTTTACCAATACTGTCCTTGATATATAAAAATATATCTTGTTATCTAATAATGTTCAATGCCAACATATGTAATTAAAGGGAAGAAAATTCTTGATATGTGTTTCTTTAGTTGCCGTTGGTAATGTAAGTGTAAGGGTGTTGTTGGTAAGGACGGGAGTTGACGGTTTTTTTTAGGTCGGTTGACCAAGGTTACGGTAGTGATGTCGAAGCCGCGTGGTAGTCAGAGTGGGGTGTCGGCGGGGGTTATCCGTCTATCTACATGGTTGAAATTGACACTCGTGAGGTATTTCCGTAAGTGATTGACTCGTTTCCTCTGTCTTACCAAACTTTTTGCAGGTTATTTAAAACAAGATTTTTTTTTAGATTGTGCGATGGTTTGCTACAATATGAGTGGAATGGCGGATCCTAGCCGTAAAGGATTCCACTGTCGGAACCAAGGATCTCACTGTCTGAACACTTTCCATGGAAGTAGCGACAGAGCAGTGAGAGCCTTGTCACACCCTGTCTGTGGGAGAGGGGTTCTAGGGTGGAAAATAATTTGTCACCCACAAGGATGTGGAAACGCTTTCGGACTCTTTGGAAATTTAGAACCGGGAAGCTGCTGCCAATCTATAACAGCAGAATTCCATTTTCGGCCTGATTTATCTCTTGTAAAGGATAGTACGGGGAATAACGTCCTTCTTCGATCGATACAGAGAACCGGCCATGTCTCCTGCATCTTTAACGGTAGATCGTATGTATGACTTCTAGTTGGGTTCAGGGATGAGTTTCAATAATTTCTCAAGGCATGGGACTTTCCCCGGGGGGGGGGACATCCGTTCATCGTGACTAGTGGTACTTTGGTGTCCAATCAGCGAAGTAACTAGTTTGGTTTTCGAGGTATTGAATATAAACAGACAGTCCCCACCCCACTGAGGACTTAGAGCTTGACTAGATGAGAGATCAATCTCTAGTTATTTAGAGGAGCGCCTGTATATCGTCGTATCATTGGCATAGATATTCACAAATAGTTTGAGCCTTTTCTTAAGGCATATGTAACGTTAAAAAAAAGTACTCCCTGGGGTACGCCTGATTTGATTGCCGTTAACAAGTACCTTCAACGACCTATCAGTTAGGAAGAACTTCATAATTGAGAAAGAAATCTTGTGGTAATTCATCAGCTGGAGGGTTTAGGCAAAAACAACAATGCAAATTCATTTAGTTTTAACAATTACATCAATTTAATAAAGCCAGAAATAGACAAAAGTTACTGGATCTATCACATTGCATATCGGTCTTTAGATTTTGACGAGAACCTTGAGGTGAACAGCAGGAGCACCAGACCATATACGGTAACAATATTCAATGCAAACACGAATGGTAGATTTGCAGATGTGAAGGATTGGCTCAAACGAGAACCCCCCCCCAAAAAAAAAATCTGGCTTGACACAGAGAACCCAATTTCCTTGCAGTAGATGAAGCTATTGATTCAATATATTTATTCCACCTCAGGTCAAGTGAACCGCGTGAGACCAAGCAGGCGTAACGAGGCGCTTTCGAGGATTTGGGAATCAACCATTCTGATGAGAAGCAAGGAGGGTTCTCTGTGGGGAGTAAAGGAGATCAGTTTCGTTTATAATATAATATTAATATATATTATATCCCATAGATTACACTTCATATCAGATAGTTTCTGATAGTAATGTTATCAAGACGCATACCGTCCCTAGTTGTGTGAATGGCTGCCTGAGTTAAGCGATGCTTCGACAGTGTTTATAATGTATCAGCTGTCGGATACGACATGTAATGTAGATTTAATAGAATTTGAGTTACTATTTTATATTAATTTCTGTGTTAATATGCTAAAAATGCTCACCAAACAAAAATTTTAGCCGGATATATTTGTGGCAGCCTGCTGGAGATATGGTAAGTGGCGTACAGTGATTTTTATAAGTGCTGTTCCACTTGTTTACAACATGGTGGTAACTGTTTGCACTTTATAGCAGCCATATTAGTCCTAGTTTTGGAAAGATTTTTAAAGCTTGAAATCTTGACTTGTATGCCACAAACTGCTGATTAATGGACTCGAGATCAAATAGAGGTTTCTTGTTGAGCAACTCACCATGTAGCAACCTCTAAGACTGGTGGGTTATGGGACAGGAAGGAAGAAATCGTGACTCACGTAAATTCTTATATAATATCAATCCCATAGATTACACATCATATCAGGTAGTTTTTTTATAGTATTTCTATGTATGGTATATTATTTCAAAACACAGTATCACTCATCTGCCGTTTGCATCAATGACGCAATCAAACCACCAGCGATGCCACCAACCTCACGTATCGAACTTCAAGACTGTGTTGCCTGTTACGTTATCAACACGCATACTGTACCTAGTTGTGTGAATGGCTGCCTGAGTTAAGCGATGTTTCGTCAGTGTTTATACTTAGTGTATCAGCTGTTGGACGCGACGTGTGATGTAGCATTAATAGAATTTGAATTACTATTTTATTTGAAGGCTGGGCTCAGACGAGAAAAAAAAACTTCTGGCGCGACAGAGAGAACCAACTTTCCTTGCGTCAGATGAAGCTCAAAGAGAAACATTTTTTCTTTCTTCTTCTTCTTCTTCTTCTTCTTCTTCTTCTTCCTTTATTTCCTGTCTAAAATCTTTCCTCCCTAGATTAGAGTTTTGATTTGAAATAGGTTGCTTATTACTAAAACTATAAAACTAAGATAATAAGCAACCTATTCAATCTTCATCCACTTGTGAAAAAAGATTAAAAATAATGGAAGCTTTAATAATAAAAAAGAAAAAGCCAACTCTTAACAATATTAACTATGAACAAGGCCACAATGTGCTAACCGTATTCGGAAATTAAAAACATCTCTATAACACATTAAAACATACACATAATGCACAAAGCTGAAAAATTGAATCATCCTTGATAATGGCTAAAGGTATAGCCGAAAGCGCTCTTGTTCGAACACAAGAAAAATTAAATAAAAAGCTTACCCGTCTGTTGTTTTTAATGAAACATGCATAAAGGAAAGATTGCTGCCTAAATACAACAATATATATATATATATATATATATATATATATATATATATATATATATATATATATAATGAAAAGTTTGGTAATCCGTATGGATAATCCCAATGAGGATGTAATCCAGAGAGATCAATGTCAAATGAGAACAATTATTAATTCAACTAAATTAGAAATCGAACTACCTTAAGTGTGCTTTGGTTATAATTTATTTCTCCTGTTATATGGTTTTCACCTGGTTCATCAGACTGCACTTCCAAGGGTGAAATATATTTTAAATTGTTATATAGGAATAAAATGCCACTGTCGTCGACACTTGAGTTTGAACATAGATCGCCAGTGATCAAACACAGGCGATCCCATTATAGACTTAAATGGATCACGTGACCACAGAGGAAACGTATATATAGGAAGTCGCGTGACGTCTAGATTGATCATTATTCCTACTCTATCTTTTATTACTATATGGACCGCTATTCTCTACTCTATTCAATATACTATTTCTCTTTTCAGATCACTATACAGATTACTATTCGAGCGAATATTATCGAGCAAAGTGCAATTAATGCGAGTATTGTTTGAAGGTGTCTGGCACCAGTATTGTTCAACGACGTTACTATAGTTGTATCTGCGATTACAAAGTCTCTACTAGAACGAGCATTACGAAAGTGACAACGAGTATTCGTTGGTATTACAAAATTTGTCATGTCGAATTATACTTTTAATAAATTCTTCCTAGGGTACGCATAACTTCATTCGAACATTTTTTTAAAACAATATAGACATATTGTGTTTATTTATTTTTATACGGATCCTTTCCAGTTATCGAATCATTATCAAGACATCTTATAATTCATTTGTCGGATACAAGTTCTATTGCACAACATTTAAAGACACATTCCTGTTCTACTTCCCAATACAGGAATATATCTGTTGACAGCACCAATAAACTACACCACGATAATAATAAACAGAAACTTCAAATTCTTGAGGCCTTCTATATCAAAATAAAGCAACCAACACTCAACAAAATGTGTTACGAATATAGCAACAATATATTAAAGTGAATATAGCATTTAATGCCATTTTACATTTTTTTACCAATTTCCTATCAGCTCCCTTATATTGAAACACTTGTTTTGAAAATTTTAAATTTTATTTCACAACATCTAAAAACACCTTCCTGTCCATCTTCACAATACAGGCAAAGTTGACAATACTAAAACACGATAATATTAAACTAACACTTAAAATTCTCATGGCCCTCTATATCAAAAGCAACCAACACTCAACAAAATTTATTACGAATATAGTAACAACATATTTAAGTGAATATAACATTTAATGTCCTTTTACATTTCTACCAATTTGCTATCAGGTATTCTGGACTCTATTCACTATACTATTTCTCTATTCCGGTCACTATTCAGTGGTTACTATTCGAGCGTGTATTATCGAGCAAGTACTATTAGTGTGAGTGCTATTCGAAGGCGTCTGACACCAGTAATGTTCAACGGCGTTACTAAAGTTGTATCTGCGATTACAAAAACTCTACTAGAACGAGCATTACGAAAGTGACAAAGAGTATTCATTGGTATTACAAAAGGGGCAACGAGTGTTCGTTTAGTCACGATGTGTGTGTGTGTGTGTGTGTGTGAATTTTTTTTGTTATATTTTTCATCAAATACAAGTGTTGGCACGAAATTGCTCGTGGGATTTTTCAGTTTATACAATAAACGTAACGGTTCAAATAAACGTTTTGCAGGAAATGTTTTTGTAAGTAAGCGACCATTCAGGGTTTCGAATCAAGGTTTCCTAATTTCATCCGTGAAGTAGAATTTCCACGCAGATTGTTTTTTTTTGGTGGGGGGGGGGGGTCCCCCAGGAACTTCTCCCACGAAATCGACTGCCGCGTAAATGTTTCCCTGGAGACTACAGATTTCTGCTACCGCCAATCAAGGGACAATCACTAATCATGCTCATCATCTTTCAACCCCTTCCAGAATTCACATCACACATCTGCGATTTACCTTGAGTGGCACTGTAGCCTTATATTGAGTGAACTTTTAAAAAAATATAACTAAATGCTAAGCAAAAAAAAAAAAAAACAATTCTATTTAATTCAACGAATTAAAACTGCCTAATTTGATAACTGACTCCTAAAAAGTTAAAAAAAAAAACTCTGGCAGATCTAATAACAATGACACGCCCACAACAAGCCTATAAATTACGAAGAGGAACCACCATCTTGTGGTTTGGTCGTAATTTTGCTCCAGTTGTTACATAATTTATTCTTTAATCTGAAGCACATTGACAGACACAAATCAGCCTCCATTAAACGCGGGAAAAGAAATGAGACATTTTACTGTTTAAGGATTTTTTTTAATCCTTGACAGTAATTTTATGGCGTAGGAAGAGACAAAATAAGAAATTCTAAGAACGAGCCCGAAGCGTGAAGTGTGAGACAGCAAGCAAGACTCGCGAGAGCACAATCAACGCCGCTCCGTGATTTGGATGTCTGTTTGATCTCAAGTTCACTCCAGATCTCGAGTCGGACCCAGAAGTGGAATTGAATCAATAACTGCATTGATTGCGAGGAAAATTGGTTTAATGTGTCGTACTAGAAAACTGTCCTTCTTAGAGTCCACCTTGAACATTTACAAAATATTCACTTGAAACGACTTTTATTCAGCTTTTCAATTTTTGATTCGTAATAAAGTTTTCATTTAATAACAACATCGACCAATCGAATTGAAGTGGTTTGAATGTCGAACTGAACCCTTTATTTCGCTCACTGGGGTAGGCTGCTCTAGTTCCACGTGCCATGTCTCATGGGTGTCAGTTATCTCCTGTTAATTCCCTTCTCAAAGTTCTCCACCGCCAAATATAGACACAATTCTTGTAAAAATTCATTATTCATCAAAATAAAATTTCTTCAGATAGTAATGTCCTTAATAGAGCTTTTCTAATTAAATAATGTCATACTTTTATTGCATTTGTTTTTTATTTTTTGATTCAGAGCAGATTTTCGGTAACTGGATGTTCTGTTTTACAAAAAAAAAAAAAAAAAAAAAACACTGATGATTTCAATTCTCCAAGGACTTATGCTTTTAACTAATAGGATAAATTTTTGGATTAAAATTTAATTTCTCAAAATTCAATGAAATTAAGTGAGTGTCGTGTAACATATGTAAAAAAAAAATGACCTAGATTAGATTTTCTAAAGAAGATTTTAAAAATAATGATTCTAGACTTATTCACAAAGGAATGGAAATATTTTTCACTAAAATCTTAGGATTATTTGATTTTTGCCAGAATTTCCAAATTTTTCGACTGAAAAAGGCGCTAAAACACGAATTACGTCGACTGCTGAGTAAAAAAAAAAATTAACCAAAATTTCGAACATGCCAGAAAGGATTTAAAAAATTAATAAAATACTAAAAAATACTTTGATTTTTCCTTTTTAATGATAACAGAAATATTTTGACGATAAAACTTTATTTTTGTTAATTATGGGGTCTTTTTTCATCATGCAACACTGCTTTTTCAGCGAAAAAGTGAATGTACCTATTGTATATATTTCATCACACATCACAAATTTGTATATATTTTTATAAATAAATGTGTCCATACATATATCGTGTGTATATTATTAGATCCCATGTGAAAATGCGGTATTATGGTTTGAATGAGTTTGAATGGTGAAGGATGACTTCTTCTAGTGCCTGTGTCAAATGTTAGAATGTCTTGGTCGTGCGTCGAATAAGCCAGGAGTAAAATAGTTATGGATGCCTCATCTTCCGTCACTTTGTATTCAGCCTTGTGCTATTTATAATGTATGCCATTATTATATAAAGATAAAAATCATAAGGTTAGAAGCAAGCAAAATATTTTTTAAACCAGCCTGGACTAAACAGCGGGGGCGGGGATTTTTAAAACCTAAATATCATATTTTACTTACAACTGAGCCATTAGATTCTATTCTGACGGCAGAATACAACGGCCATTTTCTTTTTTGTTGAGTTGACGGCAAACTTATTAATACAAGTTTCATTTCTTTTACAGTGTTTATTTCATCTTTTTTTTCGATTTTATGGTCCCACTTTTTACATATAATTGGATTTAAACTACAATTTCTCGGACATTCGGAACGGTAAATGTTGTTTAATACAGTTTATTATAAACAGAGCATTTACTTAAATATTTGTATTTATAAAAAAGAATGTATAAACATAAAAATGAATTAAAAATAATTGTCGGACTTTGCCCATTTCATAATGTGTGACGTCATTTGTTTACATCTGGATACGCCATGAGCAGATATGAATGTACGTGAGAGAATAATGGAAGATTGTAGTTCAAAAACAGTAAAATCAACCTTGCTAACCGAACGATTCTCTGTGGCCTAAATCGGTAAAAGCACGCTAGTCTATATGACGGTTCCGTATAAGATACAGGTTCGATTGCTGTCGGAGGATGAATATTTTCTATGAAAAATTCTCGGACATTCAGGCCGGTAAATGTTGTTTAATACAGTTTATTATAAACAGAGCATTTACTTAAATATTTGTATCTATAAAAAGAATGTATAAACATAAAAATGACTTAAAAATAATTGTCGGACTTTGCCCATTTCATAATGTGTGACGTCTTTGTTTACATCTGGATACGCCATGAGCAGATATGAATGTACGTGAGAGAATAATGGAAGATTGTAGTTTAAAAACAGTAAAATCTTGATAACCGGACGCTTCTCTGTGACCCAATCGGTTAAAGGCTGAAGATGCAGGGAAAAAAATGACCAGATCATTCTATCGCCACAGAAAAGATTTCCTTCCTTTTACCATACTTTATCTTTACAAGAGTCAGATTAGACCAAAAATAGAATATTGTTGCTACATGTGTCCTGGATTTGCTCGATCCTCAGTTTCCAGCCTTGGGACAGTTCAAAATCATTTACGCGATTTTCTGCGAAATTCCTAATTTTCCATTCTGCTAGTTCTTTCCCAGGGTCGTAACCTTTCATGCCTGTCGCTATTCTATTCTTATTCCATAACAAATATTATCAGTTCCGTTCTTTAATCCCACTACTTCATCTCTTTATAATCATTTTCTTAATCATCTCCCCCGAAGCAAGGCGATAATGCCTCTAAGACACAAGGGGTTACTGGGAGTGATAGAGAATAAGGAGAAAGGAAAATAAAAGAATAGGGTTCAGGATCACTGAAGATGGCGATTAGCATTTCATTTTAATTTTTAAAGATTTTAGTTGACAGTAAAGTAAGAAATCTTAATGAAGATTGACAAACTAGAAATATAAGAAAAGAAACTATTAGAAAAAAGAACCGACTCCCAAGAGGATGCTTCCCCGATCACTACAATTTTAACCTGTTCAAGTCTAGGGTTATCTTCCTCTCTTATTTATATAAACTGTCTGTTAATGTAACCCTCTACCGTGAGTGGCTCCCAGGCTTGTACAGGATGAACCATTGTACGACAAAATAACTTACAGTTAAATGTCAACAGTGAATTCGAATTGTCAATCTATTTGTACGCTAAATTCATGAGATCAAGGTTCCAAGGAGGCGAGCTGATCAGAACAATTGCCATGAAAATATTTATAGAAAAGACAGAGGGAAGCTATATTATGGCTTAAATTCATAAAGTCTAGGCACCAAAGAGGAAAGTCCATCAGAACAATTAGCATGAAAATATTTATAGAAAAGACAGAGGGAAAGCCAAGTCATGGCGGTGGGAAAGTATCTGAGGTCAAGATGCCAGGTCAGGGCCATTAATATTACAATCCAATCTTTGGATTTTGTCGAGAATCACGTTATATAGCAGGGGCACTAGACCAAATATGGCAACAATATTCAATGAACAGATTTAGCAGTTGATATAAAATAATCATTCACCATCAACGGAAAATGTTAGTCTGAGAAGGCGCGATAAGTTGCTCTTCTGGAGGTTAGCATCAGTCATACGAATGAAGGGCAAAAACGTTTCTCTATGGTGATTAAAAAATAGCAACTACGTTTTGTAGACATTACAATTTACATGAAAAGGGACCGACTGAGCTCCAGGACAACTCATGACCGAAAAAAAACAATTCACTTTATTAAAAATCAATTTCTTTATGATTTACATTATTACAAATAATTAAAAAAAACACAAAAAAACTGGTTCATATTTTACAAAATTCCTTTCAAATGTCTTATTTGAAAAATATTCACTAATTTAGGTTTTAATTTTTAATAAATTACTTTTATTTGGTTATAAAAAAAGTTTGCCTGGTGCTGAGTTATAGCGCTACTGAGTTGTCTCAGTCCTGAGTTTTCCTGGCGCTCAGTCCGCGGTGTTGAGTCGACGGTGTCGAGTCGGTAGTGTTGAGACGGTGGTGTTGAGTCGGCGGTGTTGAGTTGCCCAGCATCCAAATTTACAATCCATTTCTTGCTGAATGCTTTGTTGAATAGAATTTTATTCATTCGTCATTTAAAATTGAATCTATTAGCATTTATTTGGCACGTGATTCTTATCGGGGTGTGTCTTACTCCACTGTGGAGAAGTCATTCAGCGTATTGTAAAAGCTTCAGTAGAGCCCAAAATTAATATTCTTAAACTTTTCTGCTACTTATCCATACATACAGTAAGGAATAAATTCCTGCCTTTTCCATTCCAATTAGGTTAACGCTATTGTCGCAGCAAAGAACTTAGCTAGCCTCTTTCATTTTATATGTAGAGGTAAAGCGTATTTGATGGCTTTGTAATGTCCGATTTGTAGGTTTCAATGGATTGTCTGTGAATTTTGGAGTACATTTATCTGATTTTAATGGTCTTTCCCCACAAATCCCAGATTGTCAGTCCACAAAGGAAGGCTACGGGCCGGTAAATTTTCTCACAGCTTAACAAATAACACGTCAGGTTGCAAGGTTGTAGGAACAGTCTGAGATAGATAGATAGATAGATAGATAGAGAGAGAGAGAGAGAGAGAGAGAGATTGACTTATGTATGAATCGATTAAGATAGATATAAAATGAATTACAAGCATATATATGCGGGAAGATAAGAGAGAGAGTGAATGAAATAGAAAGAGAGGGAGAGAGAAAAATGAGTGAGAGAACGTGAAAGAAATGAAAACTGAGATAGACACAAAGATGTATTAAACCGATAAGATAGATAGATAGATAGATAGATAGATAGATAGATAGATAGATAGATAGACACATACATACATACATAGATATTAAGAGATTGAGATAGATAGATATGAACAGAATAGGATAGATATGAATAGACTGAGATAGATAGATAGATAGATAGATAGATAGATAGATACATACATACATACATACATATTAAGAGATTGAGATAGATATGAACAGAATAGGATAGATAGATACGAATAGACTGAGATAGATAGATAGATAGATAGATAGATAGATAGATAGATAGATAGATACATACATACATACATAGATATTAAGAGATTGAGATAGATAGATATGAACAGAATAGGATAGATATGAATAGACTGAGATAGATAGATAGATAGATAGATAGATAGATAGATAGATAGATAGATACATACATACATATTAAGAGATTGAGATAGATATGAACAGAATAGGATAGATAGATACGAATAGACTGAGATAGATAGATAGATAGATAGATAGATAGATAGATAGATAGATAGATAGATAGATATTAAGAGATTGAGATAGATATGAACAGAATAGGATAGATAGATACAAATAGACTGAGATAGATAGATAGATAGATAGATAGATAGATAGATAGATAGATAGATATAAAGAGATTGAGATAGATATGAACAGAATAGGATAGATAGATACGAATAGACTGAGATACATAGATAGAGAGATAGATAGATAGATAGATACATACATACATACATACATATTAAGAGATTGAGATAAATAGATATGAACAGAATAGAATAGATAGATATGAATAGACTGAGATAGATAGATAGATAGATAGATAGATAGATAGATAGATAGATAGATATGCATAGACTAAATAAAATAGCTGACATTATTATCATAGACAAGTATGAAATTTCAACAAATTTCGTATGACCTTCATGATCGAATGACTATTTCCAATACGTTTAAATTGAAGCTACTTCCACGACTAACAACAACAACAACAACAATAATAATAATAATAATAATAATAATAATAATAATAATAATAATAATCTGCATTGGTCGGAGCTTGTATTACACCTTGCTCTCTTCACAGAGCACCAAATCAGAGTAGGCGTGCTGGCCACACACCTGAGAACACGTGTTACCTCAGAAACGACTTGTAAGGTTTGACGCTCCATTGATGCGCAAGAAAGCGAGCCAAGGGTCATTGTGTTGAGGCCCGATGCCCAACCCCTGTTAGGTTTTCTCGCTCTCAGTGAAAAGCGTCCAGGCGTATTGAAAAGTAGTTCAGAGAAAAGACTTTTAGGTAAACGGGCAAAGAAATATTGGACAAGATTTGTCTTTTCATTTCTCCGGTGATCACACAAATCTCATAATTGGTAAAATATAATTGGTGTTCACGAAATAAATTTAAAATCAAAATGGATATTTTCAGTCCCCCCCGTTCTTCTTATCATTATAATGCTCTGTAGTCTACATTGAGTTCTCCCTGAATTTATATCCTCCTCGAAATTTTAACTTCCAGATACAAATTGTTAAAACGAATATATATATACTAGCAGTAGAGCCTGGCGTTTTTTACGAATTGGTTAAACCCAAACACAAACAAAAACATTGTTTTCAATCGTTATGAGTCTCCCGATTGAATAGAATAATTTTATAAACAATTGTCTTTTAAATGGAATTTTTAAAGCATTCTGAATGTAAAAATAAAGAAAAAAGTGTACAAGACAATAAGAAACACTACCTGCCAAAAAAAAGTGAAGTTTTGTTGAAATCGGTTGAAAAATGTAGGAAATCCGATCCCGTATATAAACGAACACACACACACACACACACAACCAACCTGGGTTTTATAATAAGTATAACTCGATGTGAGTTGTCCCCCTTTCATTAATGCCTCTTAATCGTGTTTTCAAATTGATTTCATGCAAAAACAATTGTGTTTTTCCAATTTTTGGCGCTGTCAGAACCAACGCAAGGTAATTTTACGTAGTCCTGTGAAGGTTTGTTGAAATCGGTTGAAAAATGTAGGAAATCCGATCCAATATATAAACGAACAGACACACACAACCTGGGTTTTATAATAAGTATGATATATATATATATATATATATATATATATATATATATATATATATATATATATATATTGATGCATGTTTCATTAAATAAACACAACTATACTTAAACATGAAAACAATAAGCAAAAACAAAAAATGCATGCAGCTATATACATAAAACAGTTGAAACCTAACCTGAACAAAATAAACTATGAAATCTCCACAAATATTCTTAAATGCCTATAATTGATAACAGAAGCCATTTGTTTATACCAACGGCTTCCCATATTTAATACTTCTCGTTTTCATTCTCGCGTAGTCATGTGTGACGTCATGAGCTGCGGTGCGATTTTCGTTTCCAGCGTCTTGCATGCACGAGTTTGTCGTTGCTGTAAATCTTCCATGTAAACAGAAACAGACTATCATCATTGTTTTGTCCGTGTATTGCTTAATATATTGTAATGTAATTGTCATCTTTGATAATGGCTTATGCAAGCCGAAAGCTTAGATAGGATTAAAAAATATGGATCAATATTGGGATTTTCTTTCTTCATTTAATGATAATGTTATTAAGCTTATCAGACGATATGAAAAGAAATTACATAAAATAAATAGACACTATATATATATATATATATGTGTGTGTGTGTGTGTGTGTGTGTGTGTGTGTGTGTGTGTGTGTATGGGGCCCTATAAACATCTTTTGGCATTTTTCCAGTTCCCATGTTGGATGTTCTTTCAAAGTGAACAATCACCTCGCGTTGAATATTTGATAATTGCAGCATCTGGGAACAAGAAATGCTTAAAAAATTTAGATGTTAGTTCGTTGTTTTAGTTCATTTATATAGTGAAATATAAGATAATAAGATGAGGACAACAGTTCGAACAATGTAAATAGTGTAAATTGTTTCAATATCGCATCTCAATAATATGAAGAAGACCAGAGCGTACAACGGTCGAAACGTCGTGAATATGACAACGAAGATTAGGACAGCAGTCCGAACAATATAAATAGTGTTAATATGACTAATGCATTTGATAAATTGTCATGAATAAGATGCTTTTTTCCCAGATGGTGGACGATTTTCAATTGAACATTATCAATTTCTAACATATTAATGGCTGGGATTCGTCTCCGAGTATGTTGTGAACCAATCCCTGTTGCGGACGCCTACTCAGGCACATTTGTATTGTTCAACAGACACAGACCCCACTTGGGGTTTGTACTGCAACTGACCTGAGCTGACCTTACAACATATTATCTGGCTATAAACAATAGTCTGAAGAAGACAAGCTCGCTCAACCTTCGGTCACGATGACTTTTGTTCTGGTACACCCTGCATATATATATATATATCATAGGAAAGAACAGTCAGATTTATAAGTTCTAAGTATTTTAGTTCTTTAGTATTTTTGCTTTATTTTTAAAAACAGTGCTCAATACAATCTAGGGCATAATAATATAATTATTTTTTCAAAACTATGTCTCCATCGCGACACAGAAATTTGTTTCGAAACCGATAAAGGGGTTGACATTTTTTATTTATTAATCCAAGAGATTTTAAATAACCCCTATTTGTACGGGATACGCATATATGAGATTGTCCAGTATTCACCGCCATATAGGAGGACTGATATTACACAACAGTTCAATACTCTTTTCTTTGTTTCTCTTGCTTCAAGTCTCTTCTTCATCTGTGAGGAGATTGTCCAGCATTCACTGCCATATAGGAGGACTGATATTACATAACAGTTCAGTACTCTTTTCTTTGTTTCTGTTGCTTCAAGTGTCTTCTTCATCTGCGAGGAGATTGTCCAGAATTCCCTGCCATATAGGAGGACTGATATTACATAACAGTTCAGTACACTTTTCTTTGTTTCTGTTGCTTCAAGTCTCTTCTTCATCTGTGAGGAGATAGTTCAGTATTCACTGCCATATAGGAGGACTGATATTACATAACATTTTAATACTCTTTTCTTTGTTTCTCTTGCTTTAAGTCTCTTCTTCATCTCTGAGTACATTGTTCAACATTCACTACCATATAACAGGACTGATATTATATAACACTTCCGTAATAATTTCTTTGTTCCTAACAAAAATGTCCTGTTTCTTAATACTCTATTTAACATTTGGTAGGCATCTTTCGACATCCCAAAACGTCTTCGGATTTCAGTGTCACACTTTCAGTCCTCTTTCAACACAAGTTTGAAGTTTTTTAAGCATATTAGTCTGTGACTAATATATGTATTAATTTTTTTCCAAGAGGAAAATTGGTATATTTTTATTGTTACAGGAAAAAATGCTATGCTCGGTCAGAAAACTCCATCGGATCAAAAGCAGACTCGTTTATTCTTTATAGAATGCAACATTTACTGGAGGGTGGCATTACAAGAAAGGCGGGAAAATTACTTTGTTAAAGTAAGACTAATGCTATTAATTTATATGAAGGAATTATTTTATCAAAATATTTTTTGCGTCAAACTAATACTATGAAATATACAATTTAGCTGGAAGTTGGCATAAGGTCATTGAAAGCGAGAGAAAATACGATGACAACTGAATAATGAGGTTCTGAATAAAAAAATGTTGGAGCTATGAAATATTTTTAAATATAGTAGTTACCATTTTATTCTAAGAATATTAACTACTTAATTAGGGTTTAATGAATTTTTCCTAATTTGAAATAAATCCAGTCACAAGCCACATTGTAGACACCTAAATGTGTGATGTGGAATATCCAATGTAAAAATGGAATATGTGAAAAATTTCTCTTATTTAGCTTACAGCTACATCATGTTGAAATACAGGTTTCCGCATGATTACCGAACTTAAGCAACGTCGAGCCTGGCCAGTACCTCGATGGGTGACTGCTTGGATATACCACGTGCTGCAATCTTCTAAATAGTTGGTTTCTTGTACCTTTTCAAATGACTCCATTTGCCATGCTTTTTCACTAGAAGCATCATATCAGACGAAACAACGTCCTGGGTATGACGATAAACTACATCCGGCAGCAAGCAAGCATCTAATCAGGAAGTTTTGAGGAATGTGAAACAACATTTTAATTGCTGTCGTTTTCAGTTTCATTTCACACCAAGCAAAGCAAGAAAGCCACTATGACGCAAGGGTTTACCGTGTTTTAGACAATATGAGAAAACATACTATTAAGGAGATAGGAAAAATAAAAGAACAAGAATTAAGAAGACAGATGATAACGATTGACATTGCATTTAAATTCTAGAAGATCAAACTTGACTGAGAAGCAAGTAACCGGAAGAGGAATACACAAGCGAGAAGTGCGATGGAAGAAACTGTTAGCATAGAACTTGCGGTTAACTCTAGGCAATTCAACTGTAAAATGATGAGACCATGACATTAATCTAGTACTGCGCTTAAATTCATAAAATTAAGGCTGAAAGTTCACCAGAACAATTACCATAAAAGTATTTATAGAAAAGGCAAAGTGCAGCTAAGTTACGGCGGGGCGAAAGGCCGAGATGCTAGGTCAGGACTAATAGAAATTTCAGATTCTTCTTTAGATTTTATCAAGAATCGCTAAATATATAACAGGAGCATCGGAACATATGTGGCAGAAATATTCAAAGCATGGATAAATGGTTGACTTATAAATATGTAAGATAGATTCTGGAGAGAAACATTGCAGATTCCTCTTTGGATTTTATCAAGAATCTCTAAATATATAGCAGGAACACTGGACCATATGTGGCAGCAATATTCAAAGCAAGAAAAAATAGTAAACTTACAAATATGTAAGATAGATTCTGGAGAGATAAATTTCTAGCGCGTCACAGTGAACCAAGATTATTAACTGCGGACCTAGCAATTCACTCAGTAAACACTTTTCACTTCATGTCATCTGAAGACATTAGCCCGAGAAGTTTCGATAGGTCACTCTCCTGGAGATTAGCATCAGTCATACTGATGAAAGTTAAAATGGTTCTTTTAGATGATTAAAAGGAATCAGTGTGTCTGCATTTTTGAGGATTTCTCTGTCAAAAAATGACTAAGAGACAAGAGGCTAGTTTTAAAAATATCTTTTCGATTATTATATTACTCCTGTAATGTTATCACGGCTTTGGGCCAAATATTACTCCAAACATGAAAAGGCATAAAATTTCTAATGGTCAAAAATAATTTGAATGCCATTGCATTGCAGTTCAGTCAAATGCCACGGTCGATTAGCTCAAAAACTGATTTAAACCCACACAAAAATGCTTTTTTTGATGAAAAGTATTTGCCGAAAAAAATATGGCTATTTAATTTTCTTTTGAAAAAAAAGAGATTTTTAAAAACATAGCACTAACCAGAACATTTGTCATAAGAAATATGATTATAACATGGTCTGATTAGAGATTTTACATCAAAGTCCCTTAAAATATTGAGATACATCCTCACAAAATGTCCAGGTTAATGGTCATCAATAACAATAAAATAATAATAATAATATATATATATATATATATATATATATATATATATATATATATATATATATATTGTGTATTTAGGCAGCATCTTTTCATCATACATGTTTCATTAAATAATATAGACAAGTATTGTCTATTTTATTTTATAAGAAATAAATTCTTTAAATAGTGTCCATCTGATAAGCATATAATTATCATTAAACGAATAATGATGAAAATCACAATATATTATCCATATTTTTAAGACAGTAAAATGATAGTCTGTTGCTTGAAATAATCCATTATAAACAATGTCAGACTGTCTTGTACAATATATTGCTTAATATATTGTAAAGATTGTAATATAGTCTGTTGGCTAAATCATGGATTAAAAAATATGGAACAACTTCTTGTCCGTATTTTGAGAGGACAATAGTCCGAATTCGTTTAATGATGAAATATAATGTTATTATAAATATCGCGACAAAAAGATTATCAGACGTTATCTCAGAACAGAATTTACATAAAATAGACAACACTTGTCTATATTATTTAATGGAATATGTATGAATATATATATATATATATATATATATATAGATAGATAGATAGATAGATAGATAGATAGATAGATAGAAAGATATATAGTATGTATGTATATATATATATATATATATATATATATATATATATATATATATATATATATATATATATATATATATTATTGCATTTCAATTTAAAATGCTTAAAAACATCACAAAACTTTTATATCAACCTCAGATGCTGAAATACGCAATTTACCCGGAAAGAACATCAGAATAATTTGAGGACTGAATAACAATGCTACGAATTTATATGAATAAACTATTTCGTCAAATAAACTTTCAAAAATTTTGCATCAACCTAAAATATTGCAAGTCTGAAATACAAGCAGACCCTGATGAACCGACATAATGTTATTACTTAAGAGTCCATAAAGAATTTCTTACGAGTTTATACCGATTCACCGACCGGGTCGGCCGTTTATTTTGTGACGTCATGCGGCGACCAATCACTGATTTTGATACAATCGTACCCGTTTTATTCTTGAGGAAAACGAACCTGATATCCCTACGCCCCACGGGCAGCCCCAACTTAGCTAGTGTGAAGAAACTGTTGAAATTTGTATTTATGACCCAAACAACAATTTGTTTCCAAGTTAATAACTGATAAACATAACAGCTAAGTTATATTTTAACGATGTGGCATTAAATATATGAGACCACCTATTGTTTAAAAATCAAACACACACACACACACACACACACATATATATATATATATATATATATATATATATATATATATATATAGAAAGAGAGAGGGAGAGGGAGAGGAGAGGGAGAGGGAGAGAGAGGCACGGTGGAGTAATGGATAGCGGCTTGGACTGAGGAATCGGAGAGCTGAGTTCGAATTTCAGTCGAATACATGACATTCACTTACGTTCTAATAGCCTTGGAAAAGGTGAGAATTGTCTTCTTCGCCCTCCAGCTATGGGTAAATAGCAGAACAGACTGGGTTCTATAGCTTTAGATAGCAACTGGACAAGTTGTAGTGCTAGTAGCTAGTGGCAGTGAGCGAAATAAAGGGTTTAGTTCCACATTCCAACCACCTGATATGTCCGAAACGTTGTAATAACTATGACAACAAAGATAAGGAAAATAGTCCGAATAATGTAAATACCTCATCTCAGAAATATAAACAGATACTGAAGGGTGATAAATATGGCGACAAAGATGAGGACACTAGTCTGAATAATGTAAATAATGTACATAATACCTCATCTCAGAAATATAAACAGATACTGAAAGGTGGTGAATATGGCAACAAAGATGAGGACAATAGTCTGAATAATGTAAATAGTGTACATAATACCTCATCTCAGAAATATAGACAGATAGTGAATCTCACTCAAACATACTGGTAAAAGTTTCGTGGTGTATACAATTTACGTCTAACAAAAATAATTCGTGCTTTAAATTTTCTTTTGTTGATTTGTCTAATAAATCTTATCTTTCTTTGCAAATCAATAGGTCTATGAGTTTGTTCTTACACTCATATTCACCAGCATTATATGATGTACTATAAAATGTTCCTGTAAGAAACCTTACGCATTTAATTATTGAAATAGCTAATTATTAAATACACATAGCTGGAGTATGGAAGAAGTGATGGATTTCTGCTTTTCCTAAGACAAACGTTGTCATGCAGGATATAATGTTATCGAGATCTTTGATCGTCAAACTTCTGACAAAAGAATCCAGAATCAGGTTTATATTATTATCGTTTTTATACTGTTGTTTCTTGGATTCAAGTGATGTTTTGCAGCTCGAATCATTGTTCATTACCGGGAAAAGAAAGAAACTCTGGTGTTTAGTCTACCTTTCGATATATGAAAAGGAAGTCCAGCTGGTTGCTTGCCTCGTTTTCAAACAATTCGCTTTGAGGCATGCGTCTTTCAAGGCAAAAACGAAGGGGGTACAAGAAAGAAGGTTGTGGAAGCTAGATGAAAAAAAAAAAAGGCAACAACAACAACAGAGGATTGCTTTGAAACGATCCGCTCTTCAGGATTTGGTGGGCAGAGCGTGAAGTTAGAAGTCATGATAAAAGCTTTCAAGTCGCTCAGAATGGATTGAGAAAGGCCCGCCTGAGAAACACACAAGCGAAAAGAAGGTAAAAGACTTTAGCTACCTAAGTTTTATATATATATATATATATATATATATATATATATAGCCAAGTTTATTTATATATTAAGATTTATACCAATCAAACAGCAAACAACCTCACTATATATATATATATATATATATATATATATATATATATATATATATATATATATATATATATATTACACTACAAGATCCAAAATGGTCTCATATGGGGTAATAGATCTATTTCAACCGACGAAAACTTTATCGGTTTTATTCAACCACGATGTCGGAATTAGAAATTTACCCGTGGCAGTCGTTGAAAAATTGATACAGATACACACACATATATATATATATATATATATATATATATATATATATATATATATATATATATTTATACCAACGGCTTCCCATACTTCATACTTCATACTTCTCCAATTCACTCTCGTGTGTTCATGTGTGACGTCATGAGATGCGGTGCGATTTTCACATCTAGCGTCTTATATGCACGTGTTTATCGTTGCTTAGAAATCATCTATGTAAAGAATAACAGACTATCATCACTGTCTTGTCCGTATATTGCTTAATATGTTGTAATTGACATCTTTGATAATGGCTTATGTAAGCCGAAAGCTTAGATGGGATTAAAAAAATATGGATCAATATTGTGAATTTCTTTCGTTCAACGATAATGTTATTAAACTTATCAGACGTTACGAAAAAAATTTACATAAAATAAATAGACAACACTTGTCTATATCATTTAATGAAACGTGTATGATTATATATATATATATATATATATATATATATATATATATATATATATATTGATACAGATACTTATATATTATGTACACTATTTACATTATTCGGACTATTGTCCTCATCTTTGTTGCCATATTTATTACAACGTTTCGGCCGTTGTACGCTCCGGCCTTCTTCAGGTGGTTGGAATGTTGAACTGAACCCTTTATTTCGCTCACTGGGATAGACTGTTCTAGTTCCACGTGCCATGTCTAATGGATGTCAGTTATCAGTTATCTCCTGTTAATTCCCCTCTCCAAGTTCTTCACTGCCTTAACCGGGTATTGAACTCACATGGCACAGTGGATGAAAGCGTTGTTTAGATCCAGTGACTGGACTCAAAGAGTTCAGGATTGTGCAAATTAATGTAAAAAACCGATTTAGTTTCTTTTATCATACGGTCAGTTTTACACCCACTGGAGTGTCAGTGTGTAATCGATTTCTATCTTTCCTCAAATTAGGTCATTTGAAGTGGTGTGCAGTAAGGTGAATCTATTTTCGGGTTGTATGATGAAATTTGTTTGAATTTGAAAAAAATTGCGTCATCCGTGATTGTCTCAGATTTTCATCACGCCTAGACACTATTTTCTCGATTGTCGTTTAGTTGTCCTACGGCCATTGTCTGCGATAGACGTTACTCCAAGCTAGCGTGTGAAAATAGTAACGCTGCACGAACAAACTGACAAGCCTTAACAGTGAGCAAATCAAACTACTATCGCCTGGCTCGTAAATTCCCTGATTTAAATCTTGAGAATCTGTTGTCAATCTGTAAAGGAACGACTTTGTGGAATGAACATAAGAAGTACTTACAGGTGCACTGGGTCATGTTTTATTGGAAAAATACATGAAAAAATAAATGATAACAGAATTATTCGTTTTGTTTCAATTAATTTGCACAAGGGTGTATTATTTTATAGAGAATTGTATTTCTACTTTGACTTCCTCATTTTGACCTTTGAGGTCAGACACAGGAAAACAAAGGAAGTCGTTTTTGATTGGCTAAAACTAACGTGGGAATGTTGGATGTAGAAAGGGATTTCAGGGAGTTAAGTTTTACACGTCGAACCATGTAGATGTGCTAAGATCGTGTCGAGAAACTGCTTCCCAGTCGAGTGAGATAGCAATCCCACTGACTAGTTAAAAATGTACACGTCCAAGTTAATAAAATAGTAAGATTTAAAATCTCTTTTGTTGATGTCTCTTCCATCTCCGGACTCCAAAAACATTTCTACACACAACCGAGAGAAAACGAGAGAGAGAGAGAGAGAGAGAGAGAGAGAGAGAGAGAAACAGAAAGACAAAGAGAGAGAGAGAGAGAAAGAGAACAGTACATGTTCGCTCAAGGGAAAACGCAGCCCGAGGGGCCAATCCGATATTGTCAGCTGTATACAAACGCTTTCTCAGATCAATAATTTAAAATGGTTTCCGGTGAAAGAAGTCTGTAAGATCATCCTTCTACGAAACTCGTGAACTGGCGCTACAGAGTCATAAAAAATTGTATCAAATATCGTGAACTACTCTACATAATCCCCAACAGAACACTATATTAAATAACTGAAACTACATCACGGGGGGGGGGCTTTCAACAACATAAGTAACTGAAATGAAAAGCACATGTAACTCGACGAGAAAATAATGATATAGCCAATATCCCGGCATTCCACACAACTTCAAACAAAAAGTTAGGAAGGAAACCGTCATCCGTACTGGAAGATTCGATAACATTGAACTTAAAAAATAAACATATTTGCCTGAAAATCTGTTCTAAGAATTTTTGTTTATAAATCTCCACCGACATTAATATTAACCGTTCTGTCGAATGTTTGCCGTGATTTGAAGTTACTATTATTATTAGTATAATTATGATTTTAATTAGTATATTATCACATAATTGCTTTTTGTGATGTCAACGAATACCCGTTGCCACTTTTATAACGCCAACGAATACTCGTTGTCAATTTCGTAATACTCGTTGTAGTAGAGACTTTGTAATCGCAGATATAACTATAGTACACCGTTGAACAATGCTGTTATCAGAGGCCTTCGAATAGCACTCGCACTAATAGTACTTGCTCGATAATACTCTCTCGTATAGTAATCCGTATAGTGATCAGTATAGGGAATAGTATAGAGAGTAGTGATCCGTATAGTAATGGAGGATAGTCTAGAAATGAGGGGTCCGTATAGTATAGAGGATAGACTAGAAATAATGATCCGAATAGTAATAGAAAATAGACTAGTAATGGCGATCAATTAGACATCACGCAACTTCCAACTTATTCGTTTCCTCTATGGTCACGTGGTCTACTTAATTCAATAATGGGATCGCCTGTTCTTGCTCACTGGCGATCTATGTTCAAACTCAAGTGTCTGCAGAGACACTTTATTCCTATATAACAGTTCTATAGGAATTAACAAAAAACTCACCACTTAAACATTTGTAATAGCAACAACAACAAGAATGGATACCATACGTAACTCGAAAAAAATAATGACATAAACAAGATGTTTACTTCCCCTTTGGTTAGGTTTGTTTTACGGCTTATCAACCTCAATGGGTTATTAAATGCCGACAATATTTTTTTTCGAGGCAATATTTTTTTTTTTTCAAAAAAATATGTTGCTGGTGATATTTTTTTACTTTAAAAAAATTGTCAAGAGAAAGTTTCTATAAATGTCAACGAACATCAATAATAGAAAGAGTTATAACATTTACTGGATTTGAGAAAAGTATTTTCCTTAATAATTCAAACGAGAATAATAGAAAGAGCTATAACATTTAGAGTGGACGATGCACTGACAGCTATATGTTTTTTTTATTTTTTTTATAAACGGTTGTCAAAATTTTAAAAGAAAGTCTTTGCGTTCAGTTACATCTGGTGAGATAAAGCCTATTTGAAATTCTAGTACATCTTCCTTACAAATCGAAGAATTACTTCTATTTGAACCCTGCTTTCAAGAATCCTTCAAATAACCAGTCACAAAAATCCTTCACCTTTTTCTCTGCCTATCTATCTCTTTACCCATAAATATTTTTTTCTTTCTCTCTTAGTTTCCCACAGTGTTCGAAACTCTTTCTTTTTCCTTCTCATATAATATCCAAAAATATCAGAACCCTAACATAATTCTTACAAATCAAATTTTCACGATGGCTGTATCGCGGGGAGAAAGTGGGAAATATAACCTGTGACCGATTGTACCCAACAGTCGGACACTAGATCGCGCCACACGTACGACGATCAAATAGAAGCGACACAGCTTACATTAAAGTTACCCCGTTTGCCAAAATCAAATAATCACCCAAATTTGCTTTACAGAATATTGGAAATGTTTGTTTACGTGCGGCAAGATCATCTTGAGTTGTCAGGCTCAAGCTAAACAAAAGATCTACGCCTTTAATCATACATTAACCATATTACCCAGCTGATCAGATTACTCCCCGCAACACGCACACACACATACCCCCGCCACACAATCTGCTATTGGGTAGATCTGTCATAGTTATATGATTATGATACATACCGTCTTCGATGGATACGGTAGTAAGTCCGTTTTCATTCAGTGGAGATATTTAATCCAAGACGCTCCCTTGAGGTATATTTATAGATTAAATTAAAGACGATAACTGATTTGTAAAAAGTAAACAAGTGTAAACATAAAACGGGTCCCTCACCACAGATCGAACAATGACTACCCACGTTGTGTTTCCCTTGTCGTTTGTGTCAGTATGTCTCCCCGAATGTAAAAGTGTTAGGGGATCTTACCAATAATAATAATAATAATAATGGACTATTCCATACTTAATAAATACTGCGCCTCAGGAGTAGGCAAGGAGACAGTCGTTCTAGTCTTGACCGGCTGATCGGTTGAACTCTCTGCCTTCGAGCGGGGGGGAACCTGAAGGAGGCTACGACGAAGGGTGGATTCTCTTTCGGGGAGGTAAACCGGCCCTGAACAATGGGCATATTTTTGGGCCGAGCCCACGGGCTCGGAGATCCCAGATTAAATAACCGGTCTTGTACCACATGATGACCCAAAGGGGGGGGATGTTACTGAATATCGTCAGTCGTTCGAGTCAGTCAGTAGTCGAGTCAGTAGTTCAAGTCGAGTCAAGAGTCGAGTCAGAGGCAGTCCGAAACAGAGTCGCGTTCAGACAATTACTGCAAGACATTGGAATAGTGATATTGGTCGAGACTACATTGTTCTCTCTACTAAACCTGATTCTTCCTACTAACACTTCTACTTCTCTGTATATATTCCTGTTTGTAATATATCTGTGTTATTCCATACCTGTGTTCGAGTTCTTCTTTATTGGTTCTACCTTGGCCTATCACCGTGGTACAAGGAACCGGACCATAACAAAAAGACCGGACGCTGACAAGGAAACGAAAGATAAAATAAAGAGTAAACACAAAACGCCGACACTTGATGACACAAACCAATGCATTTAGAAGTTTAAATCAGTGATTCTCTTGCATAGCCTGGATGGCTAGGTATCTGACACTTGTGGAAACTTTTATCCCTTCTGACACGGCAGGTTTTCTCTTAACTCATTCTCCCATTAACACTCCACTGAACTTAACATCGCTACGTGCGGTTGGCATTTCTAAGTGTCAACATTTGAAATACCCAAGGGACAGCATGTCTCCGTTAACAGGTGATTAAGAACACAACTCAATCCCGAACTCTGACCGTTAATATAGAATAATGAACGGAAATACTCAATGTCCGGTTTTGTTTTCACTTGTTCTCGAAAGTTTTCATTTATTTATTCAATCTTCCTTTCTACCTCTAGGTCACTCAAGTGAATAATTTGAAGACGCCATTTATATATTTAATACCTTCAAACGATTAATCTTTGTCTGGTGTCACTGTGCCAGCAAAATTCTTATAATTCTAGCACTTGGTGAACATTTCACAGTTTTCCTATTTTAATTTTCTGATTGCTCTTAATTCTTAAGCTAAAGTTTCAATGAGTTCCTGGTGAGTTCTACGACAATATATTATCCGTAGAAATCCCATCATTACATCGTTAAATATTTGAGCTTAACAACTTTAAATATTGCGATAACAATCATAAATATGAATGATGGTCGTTATTTTTAAGAAGTAAGGGGGTACAAATGAAATGATTTGAAATTGAAAACATTTTTCGATTTCAGGGAAAAATGAAAGAAAGAATGAATGGAAGTTCTTCCATTAATGGTGCGGAATGTCATCTTGATTATGTACTCTTGTTTGCTTGTTTTAATTCAGGCATTGTTTTTCTGTTTGAAATTGTAAAGATCATTCAATACACCCGACGAGAAAAAAAAAAACTTTGTTTCTGTTGCTTCAAGTCTCTTCTTCATCTGTAAGGAGATTGTCCAGCATTCACTGCCATTGAGAAAGACAGATAACACGTAACAGTACAGTGCTCTTTCCTTTGTTTCTAAGGAAGTTTTTTTCCCGTTTCTTAATACTCTGCTTAGCTTTTGGAAGGCATCTTTGGCCATCCCCATACGGCTTCGGATCTCAGTCTCGCCTTTCCCGCCCTCTGTTAGAACACTTCCCAGATATTTAATTTTGTTTGCTTGTTTTTATTCAGGCACTGTTTTTCAATTTCCTAGGTACTGACAATGTTCGACGCTTCTTAACTTCGGTAATCAACGTGCTGTGACTGTAAGCCTCTATATTTAGATAGCTTCTAACTAATTTTGACTCTGGCACAAGGCTATAACTCACGGAGGCCTATATAAGGAATAAAAGGACCACATGAATAATCGTCTTCAAGATATAATTGCCAACTCCTAGAGTCGATCAAAAAGTATTAGATGTTTCCAAATTCAGTTCTGAACATAGTCTCCTTCTTTTTCAAACGTGATACGAAGTCGAAAATTAATTCCTTATCTGCTTTAATCTACAATAGATATAATAATCCATAATGATAATTGTAATATTAGCCGTTTCTCTAGAAGGAAACATTTGACATTCATTGACCGAATGGCCAGTATTGCTTTCGATTGAAAATTTTGAAATCTTTCTCTTAAAACATCTTTTTGGGAAAAACAATTTTCTCAAGTCCAGTAGCTGTTATCGCTCTTTCCATTACTGATCGGGGGTGGGGGTTCCTTCTTAACCTTCTATTTGAAGTGGTGCTGAATTTCAATATTTTGTTTATGTTATATTATATTCCCTTCGAGTTACACGCGCTATTTATTTTAGTTGTTGCTGCTGTTGGTAGTCCTCAAGTGATGGGCTTTCTGTTTCTTTTTTCTTTTTTTTCCTTTTTTTTCTTTTTGGTACAATCCTTTGTTACTGTATCATCAGTTCACAAAGTTAAAAAAAAAAGATGATCTTTGTCAAAACTCTCAGGTTTCACCTGCTCAAAGGCTTTTTTAACCATTGATCTGTGAAAGCGGATACAACTGACAGTTTAAGTATTTCTGACCAGGTTTGACGCTAAAATAAAATTTTCGATCTGATGAGTTTATTTACGAACATGAAACGAGTTTTCAGGTTGATGTTTTGGTCAAGCAGAAATTGGCGGTGTTGGGCGAAACTATCTCTGTTTAATCTATTTTTCTACTATAATCAATTTGTAAACAATAGATATAGTATTATTAGAAAACTATATTTTTTAGTAGTAGTAGTAGCAAATGATGTCATAATGTGTATTGGTAGCTATGGTAATGGTCTGGGTATTTTCTGTAAGTTAAATAAAATGCTAATTGTAATATGAACCGTTTCCTCACAAGGAAACATTTGCATTCATTGACGAGCAGCCAGTATTGCTTTCGATTATCGTTTTAACCAGGACGGGGATGTAGTTTATCGTCATACCCAGGAGGCGGAACTAGTTTATCGTCTTACCCAGGACGCGGATGTACTTTATTGTCATACACAGGACGCGGATGTAGTTTATCGTCATACCCAGGAGGCGGATCCGTCCTGGGTATGTCGATAAACTACATCTGCGTCCTGGGTGAGACAATAAACTGCATCCGCGTCCTGGGTAAGAAGATAAACTACATCCGCGTCCTATGTATGACAATAAACTATATCCGCCTCCTGGGTAAGACGATAAACTGCATCCCAGTCCTGGGTAAGACGATAAATTAGTCACCTAATGAGTCATATTTATTTATTATTAAATAAACTGAAAAAAAAATAAAATAAAAGAGATTGAAAACGAACAAGTTATGACATTTTCAAACCCTTTAGTTTTTCTGCAGCCACTTTCTATAAGAGTATAAAAAAATTAAAAAATGAAACTGCGTAAAAATTATGAAGTGTCCCTTAAACAGATCACTGGAACTCAGATCCTAAGACCCTTTTAAAGGTCAATGTTGCAACCTAGAAAAGGTTACTGAAGGAGGAATAACCAAAACGGAGGTTGCAAATGAAATTGTAATCTTTATAACATCAATAAATTAGCATACTCGCCAGCGGCGTGAAGTAGGTAAACCACTGCTAATGGTGCGCTACTTAGACAACAGATTACCCCCACTTACAATAGTGCCCAACGTATTTATGAGGATTTAGACATACCCATGAGTGTTCAAATGTACGTTATATAAAACTATCTACCTAAGCCTGTCCCTTACCTATCTATCTCTCTATCTCAGTCTGTTCATTATCTATCTATCTATCTATCTATCTATCTATCTATCTATTGTAACCTAGAAAGTGTCACTGAATGAGGAATAACCAAAACAGAGGTTGGAAATTAAATAGTGATCTTTATAACATCAACAAAATACAATACTCGCCAGCGACGTGAAGTAGGTAAACCACTGCTGCTGGTGGACTACGTAGACACCATATTACCACCACTTACAATAGTTCCCAACGTATTTATGAAGATTGAGATATACAGATTAGTGTTCATAGGTACGGTATATAACATTAACCCATTAAGTTTGATATGCCATAATACAAAACAAACCAAACCAAACCAAATAAAATCTCACTACTTGCATTAAATGAAGACTTCGTTGTGGGGGGGTGATTCTGGATTGACGGGTCCCAAGATCTACCAACAGTTGAATGAATGGTGTTTGTATATTTACGTTTACCGTCCTGTATATTCGAGAAACCCGATGCAAAAAAAGGTGCATGTGCGAAGGCTTCGAACAGAGATCAGGTGCGCTTTATCCCGCTCGGTCACAGAAAACTTGCATAACATGTTAGGCTTCCTCAAAGCAGGCATCTGTTAAAAAAATATTTTCGTATCCGAAGAATAAACAAATGAATTAATAGTTTTTATTTATATTCCGCCCCCACCGCTATCAAACCCCCCCCCCGAGTTCTATAGCCTTGAGTGTCAAACTGTCTAGAAAAAGGAAAAACTCCAAATTCAAAACCGAACTGGAGAGGGTTAGGCTCCGTCAGTCTATCTTGCTCAAGAAACACCACATCTACTTATGGGTTGAGGGTTAAAAAGGGAATAATAATCAATCCATGCTTCGTTAGTTAACACGACCGTTGCGCCCTGTCAATACCTCATAAATAATGGACTATTCCGTTTTGAACGCGTAGAAAGAGGGGAAAAGACACTACTTGGTTTCACTGAGAAAGTAGAAGAAAGAAAGTAGAGGAAAGAGAGAATCAGATTAAACTAAAAAGAACAGATACTACACTTTGATCTCAGTGAAAAGGCCAAGAAACGATTGTATTTTCTTCCCACTCCATGCTGGCTGGATGTGACACAAGGTCAGTTTAATTTGGGGAGCTCTACAGCGCTTGCATCGGTATTAATGTCAATCCCCACTCTTTAGTGCAATAAAAGAAGGTACTGCCGCGGACAACTGTTTCCCGAGACCTTTTCACCTCTCTTTCATTTTTTAGTTGCGCTCTGTCCACAGGCGGAGACATAAAAGAAATATCAAATGTAGTTTATACACCCGAGGGCAGATATTGCGCTCTGTCCGAATATAGAGAGACACAACTGGGAGACGAAGGGTAGTTTATCCGCCCGAGGGCAGATACTACACTTTGATCCAAGCCAAAAGGCAGACCGCGATAAATCCACCATTTTTCAGACTCTCAATATGGAAAGACTCAAATCGAGTAAGACAATCGTCAAAAATTCACTTACCATAACATCGTCGACTGAATTATTTTTACAATATTTGTAAAATGGGAATTTGATTAGAAAGAGAATAGGGATGATAGAATCGATTAACGTCTCTTGCCAATAGATAGATAGATATGAACAGACTGACATAGAGAGAGAGAGAGAGAGAGAGAGAGAGATAAGGAACAAGCATTTGTAGATAGATAGATAGATAGATAGATAGATAGATAGATAGATAGATAGATAGATAGATAGATATAAACAAAGATAGATAGATACGAAAACTGAGATAGATAGATAGATAGATAGATAGATAGATAGATAGATAGATAGATATGAACAGAATTAGACAGCTGGCTAGATAGATAGATATAAACAGATATGAACAGATAGATAGATAGATAGATACGAAGACTGAAATAAATATATGAGTAGAATAAGATAGATAGATAGATAGATAGATAGATAGATAGATAGATAGATAGATAGATAGATACGAAGACTGAAATAAATATATGAGTAGAATAAGATAGATAGATAGATAGATAGATAGATAGATAGATAGATAGATAGATAGATATGAAGACTGAAATAGATAAATAGGTAGTTATGAACAGGATAGATAGATAGATAGATAGATAGATAGATAGATAGATACGAAGACTGAAATAAATATATGAGTAGAATAAGATAGATAGATAGATAGATAGATAGATAGATAGATAGATAGATATGAAGACTGAAATAGATAAATAGGTAGTTATGAACAAGATAGATAGATAGATAGATAGATAGATAGATAGATACGAAGACTGAAATAAATATATGAGTAGAATAAGATAGATAGATAGATAGATAGATAGATAGATAGATAGATAGGTAGATATGAAGACTGAAATAGATAAATAGGTAGTTATGAACAAGATAGATAGATAGATAGATAGATAGATAGATAGATAGATAGATAGATAGATAGATAGATAGATAGATAGATACGAAGACTGAAATAAATATATGAGCAGAATAAGATAGATAGATAGATAGATAGATAGATAGATAGATAGATAGATAGATAGATAGATATGAAGACTGAAATAGATAAATAGGTAGTTATGAACAGGATAGATAGATAGATAGATAGATAGATAGATAGATAGATATGAAGACTGAAATAGATAAATAGGTAGTTATGAACAGGATAGATAGATAGATAGATAGATAGATAGATAGATAGATAGATAGATAGATAGATAGAGAGAGAGAATGAACAGATTAAAATACATATGAAAACCTATGATAATAAAATAACTGAAATGTGTTTATCCGTGTGTGTGTGTGTGTGATAATGAAAGAGAGAAAAGCGCTTTTGAAAAATTAGTCGTCACTCTGACTCGTTTTTCCCCCAAGGCCCCGATCCCCCAATAATCTAATCACCGGTCCCAAAATAAATGCGTTGATCATTGAATAATCACAGTGTAACCACAAAAAGACGGCTTTCCACCCCCCACTGCCCACTGTCCCACCCTATTTATTTTTGTTTTACCCCGTCACCATTCCTTCAAGACAAATAAATCAAAAAAAAATTTTTTTTTCAAAACTATCCTGACTGCTTTTGCAAGAACATTTTCAAGTTGGTTATTCATCTTTTAAAGAGAGATCCCTGGGTGTGGATATGTGTGTGTGTCTCTGTCTGTCTGTCTGTGTGTAAAATATAACTTGTTTAACCCTTTATATCAGTGGTCGCCAAACATTTTTTTCTCTGGGTCGCATTTTCGGAATGAAAATTTGCATGTGTCTCTCAAAATTTCATATGCTAAAAAGTACATTTTAAAAAAATTATAAATAGAGAGGGTTAAAGGGAGATAATTGAACATTATCATTGATAACTCTCTCCTCCAATTTGCGGAGCCTAGTTGCTATATTATATTAAGAATATAGTAACTAGGGACTGCAAATATAATATATATTTATATAATGCAAAATATCAGAATGATAAAATCAGTCATTAATTATTTTTAACTATTTACACTGAGACTTATGCATGCAATTACAAGTAATCCATAATCATATTTTAAATTTTGAAATCCTATTTATTTTTGGTATATGATTTTTTTTTAAACTGTTTCTAAATATTTGATTGTCTTTCGATCATTCCGCCTCACCGGCTACCCTCTTCCATTGTACTTATGAGGCGCACGGCACCGTTTGGGAAGCACTACTTCACATCCTAATGAAACATGAGAAAGGAAGGCTTAGAGAATCTGATACTCACAGGGTGAATAGAGGGAAAGAGAGACAAGAGAAAGCATCGCTTTGTATACCTAGCGGTATTAAGCAAGTGGATGACAGAATAAGGTTTGGGAAAAGTAACGAAAGGAGAAAACATATTGAGAACTACAAGGGACGGGGAAGTGAAGAACCATAATCGCCCACGTCCTGAAAGGACACGGCACATAAAAGAAGAAAATAAAAGATTTTAATATCCATTCGCGTTTTTAGTTAAATAATAATGCAATTGCGATATTTCGGTCCCACACACTAAAAGATCTAACTTCGGCTTTAAAAACAGATTGGGCCTATTGAAGGTCCCATGACGCTCTTAAAATAAAAACATATTAGATATAAAGACTAGTGATAACTAAACATCTCATGAATTCATTTATATAAAAAAAAAAACACTGGATCTAGAGCGTAGATCATAATGAGATTCTCAGGAAATCATACCTTCTCTATAAATACTTTCATGC
Source organism: Acanthosepion pharaonis (assembly GCA_903632075.3). Classification (NCBI taxonomy): domain Eukaryota; kingdom Metazoa; phylum Mollusca; class Cephalopoda; order Sepiida; family Sepiidae; genus Acanthosepion; species Acanthosepion pharaonis. The sequence continues at coordinate 811,111 of CAHIKZ030005550.1, forward strand.
TAATTGTTCTGATAAAATCTGCTCGATGGTATCGAGTCGCAATATGGACGACGCGACAGAAAGAATTCTATGTGCTCGAGTGTACCTCTTCCCAATTGATCTTGTACTTTTAGCATCAACTTAAATTTAAGATTAGGATGGAAAAGTGGCGGCTCCTTTCATCAGAATTTGGCAAAACGTGGGTGAATGTTGCGCGTTTGTGTCGTATGAATGGGGCTAACTTGGAGTGTCGCTTTGATGTTGGTTAGGCACCAGGATATTGTTCGCCCTGTATTGAACATTGGTGACCTCACCCGAAATTAGGGTTGTTTTTGTATCCTTAGTTTCTTCTTTCCAGTTAACTTGGCTATGGTATGTATGCTCAGTGGCCCGTTTTATTTCTGCCACCATTTTTTTTTAGTTTAATTCCCCTCTCTCCCGTTTAGGTGAGCAGAGACGTCAGTTCTCTGGTGGATGCGGGGCGCATTTCGTTTCGGGTGCGATTTTCATAATTGTTTTTGTGGTTGAGTGAGTGCATGGGATGAATGATTGATTTATTGAATCCCCGAAGTGATTTCGTCCAGTTAACCGATGTTTCCATCGCATTTAAAGATGGTGGAGGATCTTATTACTAATATTATTTTGTTTAGTTTCTTGTAAATAATTTTTGTTTACATATTGTAAATACACAGTCTGGCTAGTTTTTAAAGTGTGGTTTTATCTCCCGCTGCCCACAGACAATGAATTGTACATATGGGGACTAGTTAGGATTTTCATAGAGACAATGTGGTATTATGGTGACTGTAGTAAGAAAGGTAAGTAAGAATGTGTTATTTTTGTGTTAGGAATATTGGGATATGTTTGGATCATTATTTGTGGCGAGTTTAATATTAAGACAGAAGAAGACGGTTCTTTTTCACAAACTCTATGTTGGCCTTGTGCCACATTTCTTGTATTTAAGCGGAAATAGATATCACTCAGGTCTATAGAATCGAGTCATGATATTGACAAGTCAAGAGAAGGAATTCTGTGGGGTTGAGTTAACCTCTTCACAACTGATCTTGTACTTTAATCATCAGCTTTAAGTTAAGATTAGAATAGAAAGGTAATGACCCCCCTCCATCAGAACATAAGAAAAAGGTGGAGTCTTGCGTCGAGTGAAAGGAGCTGGCATTTTGATGTAGCTTCAGTTATCAGGATATTGGGAACTCTTTTGGGCATTGGCAACCCGGCCAAAATTAGGGTAGTTTAGGTTTGTTTTATCCTTATTTTCTTCCATCAAGTTAACTTAGCTCAAGAATGTATTCTCACTATCCTCTTTTATTTTTGTTCCCACTTTCTTTAGTTTAAATCCCCCTCTCTCTTCCCATGTTAGGTGACAGAGATGACAGTTCTCTGGTAGATGCGGGCGCTTTTCGTTTTTCAAATGTGTATTTCGTATTTGTTTTTGTGTTTGGATCAGTGTTTCGTTGAGCGAATACTTGGTCGAATGATCGTTTTTAAATTACTTAGTCCCGCATGAATTTAATTCAGTTAACTGATGTTTCTGCCACAATTAAGGATTTGGGAATTGTCACCAGCACTATCATCATAAGCATTACAACAGTAACCCTTTACCTTACATATGGGGACTACTTAAGACTACAAAGAGACACTGAGGTATTATGGTGGCTGTAGTAAGTATGTGTTGTATTGGTGTAATGAAAACTGTGGTATGTTTGGGTCAGTAATCGTGGATTGCTAAGTTTCGGATAAGACAGATTGAAGACCAGCCTTCCTCTATTCCTCCTTTTGACCTTGTGCTGCATTTTTTTATTAAAACAAAATAAATATTGTTTTCCTCTTTGATACCTAGACTTTATTAATTTAAGCGCATAGGTTCCATGCAAGTAATTTCTTCCATCACGCTTCTCACTTGCAGATTTCTCTTCGAGCTTCTTGCATTAATTTCATCCGATTAACTTATGCTTCTGTCACAATTAAGGATTGTGGGGGGTATTTTTAACACTACTTTGTATAGTTTCTTGGATATAAAATTGTAATCATTGTAAATATTCATTGGGGTTTCATTTTTAAAAGTTATCATTTTTATCCCCTACACAGATAGTATATATGGGGACTATTTAGGACTACATAGAGACGATGTGGTATTATGGTGACTGTAGTAAGAATGGTACGTAAGAATATGTTGTTTTGGTGTAAGGAATACTGTGGCATTTTTGGGTCAGCAATCGGGGATAGCTAATTTTAAGATAAGACAGACTGAATTCCAGCTTTCTACTCCCCCTCTTTTTGGTCGTGAAAATGTTGTGCATACCCACCAAGAGAGATCTATCCTTTCTTATAAGGAAAGTTCTGAAAAAACGTTTGTGTTTTGGCCTTTGGAACGCCTTTCTAGTAATCTCCTTTAGACCTGATGGGGTCTTGGAAACATCAGCTGACTTTGTGTTTCCGCAGTAAACGTCATTCGAATAATTAATGTAACTTCTTTGCTTCCTCAATAGAGTTAAGCAACGCCGAGATGGGTAAGCGCTTCAGAATACCAGGTGTTGTAAGCTTGGATGTGCGGGTGGTGTAATGGATAAAGGCTCGGAATTGTGAATCAGAGAGCCGAGTTCCAATTCCAGTTGTGTTTGTTATATGCACTTACGCGAAAATTTTCTTGGAAAGAGTATGAATTAACTTCTTCTCCCCCAGATATGGGTTAATTATTTGGAGTGGTATCAGGGAATAATTATTATCTCAAAAAGAATCTTACAATCTAAAAATATTTTCTGGCTTTAAATAACCTGCAATAGCTTGATGAATCGTAAAGAAAAAATATGTTCTTCCTCAACTTGACTACCGTATTGTTTTATTATTACAATGGAGGGTTGTGGGTTCAAATCATGATGGAATTCTTTCAGATACTGATCAACCTGCCTAATATGACAGAGTGAACGAAACAACAAAAGTAGGGAGGATTTATATAAAAAATTTAGGGCAATAATTTTCGTTCGAATTACAATGACGTTACATGATGTTAATTCTGTACAAGCTACAAGAGCCACTCGATGTAGAGTATACAGAATAAGAGGCACCACCTCAAACAAGGAGACAATGCAAATAAGACGTAAGGGTCACTGGAAGTGAATTAAAAGGAAAAGTCTTCAGAAGGAACCAGAAACCCAATCCTAAACACGAAACAAGCTATAAACCTCTGGAACTGTTCAAAAGACTGGGGAGGAGTAAGAACTGGACGACAGGCGAACCTATCTACTCCTGTTGATGGAGGAGAGAATAAATGAAATTTCAGAGTTCAGGAGAAGATATTAGCAGTACAGAGCTGAAGCAGATTTGAGAAAGAACCGAAAACTCAATCCCAAACAGTTCTACGCCTCTAATACTGTTCCAAAAACCCGGGAGTGAACTAGACGTGAGGCAATTCCCATGCTGTCTGTCTGTATGCTTGTAAAATATATGATACATTTATTTATCAAAACCACGGATTCTGATCTGCAGTTATTCTTCTAGTCGCCTCTTCCATACCCCGCCACAAAAAAAAATCACCTTCCACGTCCAAGGCCTGAACGCAATGAGCCGATAACGAAATCATATGACATCAGTCTAATTAGAAAGACATAATTATGGATGGCAATAATTAGAAGTGTCCAAAATCAGAGAGAACGAATTGTGCGTTGGTCAATAGGAACGCAATTAGTTTTTCCCTCTTCAGGGATAAAGTGCGATTTCTGGAAGAAAGGGGTCCACAAGGAAAAGGACGGATGGCTGGGTGTGGCTAGGTTGAGCGACTAGGAGGAGGATCCTTATCGTAAAGCGCTTGGGATGAGAAACAGTTTAGGCTTTTCAAACAGCTTTTATTCGGCTCTGATTATGGTAAAGAGAAAAAAAGATGAAGTTGGAAGACACATTAGCGATACTGATATTTTTTTTTCCCAGAGTGCAGCGCGGATCTATGTTTGTGGGCGGAAAACTCATCTATATTTCAGTTGGTTGGTTGATTTGTTTTATTTAACGGCATGTCAACACCACTATGGGTTATTTAATGCCGAAATTTCTAATCTAAAAATTAACTTTAAAATTAATTCAATTATAATGAATGACATTATTTCATGATTAAATTATAATTACTTAGCTGCATTTTTTTTAACAAAATAATCTTACAAAATCAAATTATTAGGTCATCCCGTAAGTTCTGTCCAAATTTTAACTTTTTGTTAAAATGAACGAAATTTAAAGAGTATTTTATAATGTCTAATGGAGCTGAACATTATTTCTATGTTTAGATGCAGTTAAACTGATCAGATTTTATTTCAGAGAACAATAAAATTAAATTTTGTTTGATTAAAACCCTGCTAACATGGAAGTACCCAAGAATCATTTGAGGCACATAATGCTTTATGAGTTCAAGAAAGGAAACTCAGCAGCCGAAGCGGCTAGAAACATTCACTCAGTTTATGGAGAGGAATGTGTGAATGAAAGAACTTGCAGAAGATGGTTTGCAAAATTCAGAGGTGGAGATTTCACCCTTGAAGATGAAGATCGAACCGGACGTCCAGTTGAGTTTGATGAAAAGCTTCTTGAAGCAGCCCTTGAAGAAAATCCTGCTTTATCAGTTGAGGCAGTGGTTCTCAGTTCAAACCATACAACTGTTCATCGTCATCTTCAACAACTTGGAAAAGTTCCTAAACTTGGAAAATGAGTGCCTCATGAATTGTCTGAAAACAACCTCAAATCCCAAGTTGACATCTGCTCTTTTCTCCATTCTCGTCGACTTGTTTCACCTTTTTTGGATAGACTTGTGACTGGCAACGAAAAATGGATCTTTTATCGAAATGTTAAGTGTCGTAGACAGTGACTTGGTAAAGGGGAAGGACCCCAGCCACAACCGAGAAGGGAACTTCATGGGCAAAAGGTTCTTCCTTTAACCTGGTGGAATCGCCAAGGACTAATCCACTTTGAATTTATTACCACCTAATGCAACAATTAATGCTCAAATATACTCTCAGCAATTAGAGCGTTTGAACCAAGCTTTGAGGAAAAAATACCTGCTCTATTGAATCGAAAAGGGGTGATGTTTCATCAGAACAATGCGCGACCCTACACAGCAAGAATCACACGTCACAAAAGATCGAAGAACTTGGTTGGGAGAAAATTCCTCATCCACCATATTCTCCCGATCTTGCTCCTTCAGACTACCATTTGTTTCGTAGCTCCACAGAATCATTTGGAAAAAACAGCTTTTGTAACACTGGAAGAGGTTAAAACTGACATTTGTGAGTTCTTCGAATCAAAGCCAAAAGAATTTTACAGTAATGGCATTAGTAAGCTTGTTAATAGATGGAAGGAAGTTATAGATAATCAGGGAAAATACATTGTTGATTGAATCTGTAATTAAATGTAACATTTGGTCACTTGTTTTCTTTATTCAAAATTCGGGCAGAACTTATGGAATGACCTGATAATCATAGCATTTCTTTTTTTTTTTTTTTTTTTTACAATTTATATCAAGAAAGTGTTTTAACAGAGGACGGAAAGTGTGACACTGAAATCCGAAGACGTATTTGGTAAGCCAGGGAAGCATTTTAAAAGCTAAGCAAGGTGCTGAGAAACGGGAAAATTTCGTTAAAAACGAAGTAAAGAAAGGTTAGATTGCTATGTGATATTCATCATTTAATATGACAGGGAATAGTGGACAATTTCCCCAAGGACCAAGAAAAGACTAGAGGTAGGGGAAATATGGTTCTACAGAAGGGTGTTGAGAATTCCAAGGACGGGGCGAATAAGTAACAAGGAAGTTTAAAAAAACAACATTTATATTCGGTATCAGGAAAAGACAACTAAAATTCCTTGGATGCATCAGGAAGAAGTAAGCTTAACACTCATAGAACATAGAAGATTTCACCCACACAGAACATGGAAGAAAACAACCCTCAGGGAGCATATTGAGGGCAGTAGATCCCATCTAGATACTGAGCAGGCTCGATGTTGCTTAACATCAGTTATCGTACGGGAATCGGTGTTTCAATATAATGCAGCCGTAAGCCATTTTTACAAGTACATCAAAGCTTACAGATGTACTTGTAAAAATGGCTTACGGCTGCATCACATTGAAAATACCAGATATTGCAAGCTTGGATAATCGTTTGGAATTCTACTTGGCATAAAGTAAGGGATCGGTTTTCTGTTGTTATTAAGTAATAAAACGCACCCCCTCAATTACTTTTAAAAATATATTTAGAATTGCACATGAAAACTTAATATAATTGAAAACTTAAAATATGTCTATGGCATGAATAGACGACCATTATTAGCTTATCTTAGAACTAAAAAAACGGATTGCTTTTCTATTGTTATTAAATATTGAACTAATCCCCCAAATATTAATTTTGCTTTCGTCCACATCACGAAGAAACACCAGTTAAGCAACATCGAGCCTGGTCACTACATAGATGGGTGAACGATTGAGTATACCGGGTGCTATAAGATTGTATGTGCAGGTGGTGCAGTGGATAATGGCTCAGAATTGTTAAATAGACAGCAGAGTTCCAATTGCCATTGGTTTTGTTATATTCATTTACGCGCAAATACGTTTAGGAAAGGTATAAACCCACCTCTTCTCCCCCAGCTATGGGTTAATTAGTAATAATAGTATCAATATAAACATTCTTATCTGAAAAAACAATTTTTACAGTCTAAAAACATGTCTGGCTTTAAGTAGCCTGCAAAGGGTTGATAAACCGTAAAAATAACGAAACAGTCAACAATTCTTTATTCTTATCATTTTATGACGAGGGATAACAGTATTACCTTTTTCTTCAGTCACAAACTTCTTTTATGTGCCGTGTCTGTACAGAACGTAAGTGATCATGGCTCTCCATATTTTCCTATCCTTTGTAGATCTTGGATTCTGAGTAAGATGTTAAACTACTTCTAGCAGCAAGGCCTCTGATCAGGAGGTTTTGAGAAGCGTGGAACCACCTTTTGATTGCTGGTGTTCCCAGGTCCCCCCTGACCCGGAGTGGCAGTGCCTGTTAAGGTCCCAGCTATGGGCAAATAGTTAACTATTACCAGCAATACTTTTTTGAAAAAAATTATTGACAGCAATACAATTTTGAAGGAAATATATTACCAGAAACAGATTTTTGACAAAACAAAATATTACCAGCAATAAAAATATTTGTCAGCATTAAATAACCCATTGAGGTTGATATACCGCAAAACAAAATAGACCAAACTAATCTAGACCAAAGAATACATATTCTATTCATACGATTCTATCCTAAAAATATTGTAGGCATTAAATAACCCATTGAGGTTGATATGCCGTAAAACAAAATAAACCAAACCAATCTAAACCAAAGAATACATATTCTATTCATACGAATCTATCCTAAAAATGCTGTCGGCATTAAATAACCCATTGAGGTTGATATGCCGTAAAACAAAATAAACCAAACCAATCTAAACCAAAGAATACATATTCTATTCATACGGATCTATCCTAAAAATGTTGTCGGCATTAAATAACCCATTGAGGTTGATATGCCGTTAAACAAAATAAACCAAACCAATCTAAACCAAAGAATACATATTCTATTCATACAAATCTATCCTAAAAATGCTGTCGGCATTAAATAACCCATTGAGGTTGATATGCCGTAAAACAAAATAAACCAAACCAATCTAAACCAAAGAATACATATTCTATTCATACGAATCTATCCTAAAAATGTTGTCAGCATTAAATAACCCATTGAGGTTGATATGCTGTAAAACAAAATAAACCCAACCAATCTAAACCAAAGAATACATATTCTATTCATACGAATCTATCCTAAAAATGCTGTCGGCACTAAATAACCCATTGAGGTTGATATGCCGTAAAACAAAATAAACCAAACCAATCTAAACCAAAGAATACATATTCTATTCATACGGATCTATCCTAAAAATGTTGTCGGCATTAAATAACCCATTGAGGTTGATATACCGTAAAACAAAATAAACCAAACCAATCTAAACCAAAGAATCTATATTCTATTCATACGAATCTATCCCAAAAATGTTGTCGGCATTAAATAGCCCATTGAGGTTGATATGCCGTAAAACAAAATAAACCAAATCAATTTAAACCAAAGAATACATATTCTATTCATACAAATCTATCCTAAAAATGTTGTCGGCATTAAATAACCCATTGAGGTTGATATGCCGTAAAACAAAATAAACCAAACCAATCTAAACCAAAGAATACATATTCTATTCATACGAATCTATCCTTAAAAATGTTGTCGGTATTAAATAACCCATTGAGGTTGATATGCCGTTAAACAAAATAAACCAAACCAATCTAAACCAATGAATACATATTCTATTCATACGAATCTATCCTTAAAAATGTTGTCGGCATTAAATAACCCATTGAGGTTGATATGCCGTAAAACAAAGTAAACCAAACCAATCTAAACCAAAGAATACATATTCTATTCATACGAATCTATCCTAAAAATGTTGTCGGCATTAAATAACCCATTGATGTTGATATGCCGTAAAACAAAATAAACCAAACCAATCTAAACCAAAGAATACATATTCTATTCATACGAATCTATCCTTAAAAATGTTGTCGGCATTAAATAACCCATTAAGGTTGATATGCCGTAAAACAAAGTAAACCAAACCAATCTAAACCAAAGAATACATATTCTATTCATAAGAATCTATCCTAAAAATGTTGTCGGCATTAAATAACCCATTGAGGTTGATATGCCGTAAAACAAAATAAACCAAACCAAACCTTTGTAGATCTTAATTAATTTTGTCTTTTTGTTATCTCTCCTAAAACTTGTTCTGCCATCCATTTACTAAAGTTTATTCTTCGTCTATGTGCGATGTCCCTTCAGGGCGTAGGTGATTATGGCTCTCCACAATTCCATGTCTTTTCTTTGTTTCTCTTGCTTCAAGTCTCTTCTTCATCTGTGAAGAGACTGTCCAGTACTGACTGCCATATAGGAGGACTGATATTGCATAACAGTTCAGTACTCTTTTCTTTGTTTCTCACGAAGTTTTTTTCTGTCTTTTAATACACTGCTTAGTGCTTAGAATGCGTCTTCGACTATTCCAATGGGAATTCGAATTTTTGTTTTGCACTGTTAAAACACTTCCCAGATATTAAATTTGAGATGGCTGATTTTATTGAATTACCATCTCTTAATTGATTACCGAGAATCCAGTTTGCCTTACTCTTTAATCTATATATAGGGGAGAAGAGGTGGATTCGTAAATATCTCAAGAGTGGGTTCGCGTCAGTGAATGTAACAAATCTAACTGGAATACGAACTCGGTTCTTCGATTTCTCGGTATGAGCCACAATCCATAACACCATACACGCATCCTAAAACCTTCTTTAATTACAACGGATTGGACAGTAGAAACGGAAATTAAAGATGTAATATCCTCGCCTTGGAATGGAGATATGCATACCTTCCTGACAGATGTTACTTGGCTAGCTCCTTAACTATGCTTCACCTCCTGCGACTCTTGTGTACCCGAAGAGCCTCTTGTGCAGCAACCCCCCCCCTTCATTTTCGTGGATTCTATCAAAATTCTTGTTATCCAGAATTTTGAGCAGCGACATGACTGTACTAAACTGCAGACACTACCATAACTCTCCTGAAAGTCTTTCTATTATACCGGTGTAATGAGAAGTTAACTCTGTTTTGTCTTATCCTACATACAGCAGCATTTAACCTGCCATTGTTGAGCCTGTCATTAAGATTGCTTTCTCTTTCCTGAAGCGATTAAATGTAATTATTACGTAAAAGAGAATATTTCTAAAAACAGTCTCTTTTCGAAATTTTGCAAAGGAAATATTTTTCTTCTTTCTTCTTTCCCGCCATTTTTAATCTGATGATGTTTTCGTGTATTGAGACGAATAACATTGAGAGTGATATTTTTTAAGTCATTAGAAAAGAAATACTGAAAAAAAAAAGATGAAAAATTGTAATCCGGAACAAAGGTCAAAACGATTGCCTCAATCTGAAATTTAAAAGAAAATAAAAGATGATATTTTAAACCTTTTTTTTTAATATTCTAGTGTTGCCTGAAAAAAATATTTTAGAGATTTTTTGTAATTGTTTTTAATTTTCAATAGTAACTCTATTTTACTGGTATAATGAGAAGTTAAGCTTGTTTGGCCTTATCTTATTTAGAAAAGCATCTTACCTGCCACTGTTGAGCCTGTCACTGACGTTACTTTTTTATTTTCTCGCTTGTATTATCACTAACTGATCCATCTTTTTATTGTATATTAATCAATTGTAAACTTTTGGTAATCTGTCACTTTTCATGGAATATTTAACAGAATTTCAATGAAACTAAATCTAAAACTCGGAAAATGTTAAAGTTAACAGGGGCTGAGAAAACGGATTTAAATAAGCGAATGGGAGAAAAGTAAATGGAAAGAATAGTACAGAACAAATATTATTTCGAGGTACAAAGGAACTTGTGGAGAGCCATGCATCTACTACATAGAAGAAGAAGAATGATTGGGGAGTGTTTCATGATAACAAATCAATTACAGAACATATCGCCTGCCAACAACTGTTTGATCAATTCTAGACTCAATTTGAAAAAGCCCGTATTTCTGCTTTGTTGAAACACTTAAAGCGTACCAATTATCGCGCTATGATTATATTAACCGGCTGATAATCCCGGCCCTTATATAGAATCACTTTAAAATCTATTGTCAGGAAACTATGTTCGTTCTATCCGACGGCCATTATAATATCAATGTCATGGCCGGCATGCCACAACAATCCACGGCTCTAATAAGATCAGTCTCCAGTCATTAGAATATGTCCGACATACAAATGAAATGCAATATAGGCCAAACATTGTGGCCGAAATGCTACGATTGAAATGCTTGTCATAAGTAATCATATATATTTACTGAAGCGATGGTGGACATCATTATCAACTCTCGCTGATCATTAAGACGGTTGCTGCATTGTCTCATCTCCATGACAACCTGCTTATCAAATTTGAACAAATGCCTTCGTAGATTCAAAATGACAACATCCCTCCTGATTCAATTGAGGCTGTTCAGTCCGCCATTTTTCGCGCGTTCAAGCATTCGCCATTATCCCTCATTCTCACAGATTTTCTTCTCTCACTCTGTCTACACTCACACGTCTCTTGCTGTCTCTCTTTTCATAGGTTCTCCATTATCCGACTTTTCTGAGAGAAATTTCATTAAATCTTCTTTCTCTAATGAGAAAAATTGTTTTTTTTTTTTCAATTTTTTTTCAACATTATTCAAGTTATTGATTAAAATAGATTTTGCCTCATTTACGATGCAATCTCCGGCGTTCAGACAATTTTCCTTCTTCGAAGATTTCCGTTTTAAATCGTCCATAAATTCGCTTCCTTCTTTTAATCTACAGGGAAATTTTTTTCGAAATTTATTTTTCGAAATCGCCTCCTTCTCTTTTTCTATTGTGTCGTACTAGACAATGTTTCTCTCCAGAATCAATCTTACATATTTATAAGTCTACCATTCATCCATGCTTTGAATATTGCTGCCACATATGGTCCGGTGCTCCTGCTATATATTTAGAGATTCTTGATAAAATCCAAAGAGGAATCTGCAATGTTTCTCTCCAGAATCTATCTTACATATTTATAAGTCTACCATTCATCTATGCTTTGAATATTGCTGCCACATATGGTCCGGTGCTCCTGCTATATATTTAGAGATTCTTGATAAAATCCAAAGAGGAATCTGCAATGTTTCTCTCCAGAATATATCTTACATATTTATATGTCTACCATTCATCAATGCTTTGAATATTGCTGCCACATATGGTCCGGTGCTCCTGCTATATATTTAGAGATTCTTGATAAAATCCAAAGAGGAATCTGCAATGTTTCTCTCCAGAATATATCTTACATATTTATATGTCTACCATTCATCAATGCTTTGAATATTGCTGCCACATATGGTCTGGTGCTCCTGCTACATACTTAGAGATTCTTGATAAAATCCAAAGAGGAATCTGCAATATTATTGGACCTGATCGGGCAACTCACCTTCAGTCACTTTCCTACCGACATAATGTAGCTTCCTTGTGTCTTTCCTATAAATCAGTCCTGGATATGACAATAAACTACATCCGGCAGCAAAACAATATGAAATTGTAAAAATATTCTTTTATTGTAAAAATACTAGTAATACATTTTTATATAAAAATATTTTCAGTACCAATAATACTTATTTATAACAAGATGACCAAAATTACATTTCATAACAAAATGATAATCAATATATTTTATCTGTCGTTGGAGGTATTGGATTGCGTTCAAAATATTTCGCCATTAGATAACACATATAGGTATGGATATACCGCTAAACGATATAAACCAACCAAGTCTATATAAATAAATGCCAATGTTAGTGTGTCACTGTGTCACACGTTTTTGACTTTGTTCCTAAAAGCCGTAGCCCAACATATCATAGCATTTTGGAATCAGGCCGACTCCGTGAGCAAATAAAAAACATTCCCGTTCGGATCCAGACCCGCAATCCTAAAATTTTCGATTCTCAATTTTCATTTCTACGATTGTTTTCGGCGATTTTTTACGTGATTTTTTGCGATGAATGCTTTTGAATGATAACAATTTCTATACCTTGGAAATAAATTTTGAAATAACTGAAGTTAATTGCAAAATCTTGCGAAATTCACCCTTAAAATAAAAATAACTTTTGTACGGAAAGTAAGGACCTACGCACACCAAACTGTCTCTAAATAAAGCGACTGCAGAAAAATTATCGTTGAACTTTGAAGCGGTAAGCTTAAATATTAATGCAATACTTAAATGCAGCGACCAGTTCTTCTGTAGTTTATTGTTGCTTATCACACACAGCAGAAATATGCCTCGCAAAAAGAAATCTTCGCCAGCAGAGGACAAGATTGCAAGGAAAAGAGTCCCGGCTGCAGAAAAAAAAAAAAGACGTCCTGTGCAAATGAAAAACCAGATCAAACAGCAACCAGGAAAGCTTCCAATGCTGAGCATATGCAAAGACGTAGGGACTCTCAAACTCCTGTAGAAGGCGAAGGTTCAATCAAGAGCGGCTTTTAAGCTAGTTTTCTATAAATAACTTCATGAAAATTGTTCCGGCGAATTTTCCGCTATGGTAACTAGACACAACGGATTTAAGCGCAGTACTGGATTGGCGTCAAGGTCTCATCAATTTGAAATTGAAATGGCTAGATTCAACTCTGCTAACAATTTCTTCTCTCAGACTTCTTGCTTGTGAAAATATCTTCCAGCTTCTTCTTTCTCAGTCTACTTTCATCTTCAAAAATTGAATCACAAAGTCAATTGTTATCTTCTGTCTTCTTAATTCCTCTTCTTTTATTGTCCTTTCCCCTCACTAAAGTCTTCTAATTCTCTTTCACTCTTCTTACTTTCCAGTCAACTTTGATCTTCCAAAATTTCAATGCAATGTCAATCGTTATCTTCTGTCTTCTTAATTCCTCTTCTTTTATTGTCCTTTCCCCTGACTAAAGTCTTTTAATTCTCTTTCACTCTTCTTACTTTCCAGTCAACTTTTTATCTTCAAATATTTCAATGCAATGTCAATGGTTATCTTCTGTCTTCTTAATTCCTCTTCTTTTTATTGTCCTTTCCCTCACTAAAGTCTTCTAATTCTCTTTCACTCTTCTTACTTTCCAGTCAACTTTGATCTTCAAAAATTTCAATACAATGTCAATCGTTATCTTCTGTCTTCTTAATTCCTCTTCTTTTATTGTCCTTTCCCCTGACTAAAGTCTTCTAATTCTCTTTCACTCTTCTTACTTTCCAGTCAACTTTGATCTTCAAAAATTTCAATGCAATGTCAATCGTTATCTTCTGTCTTCTTAATTCCTCTTCTTTTATTGTCCTTTCCCCTCACTAAAAGTCTTCTAATTCTTCTTTCATTGTCCTTTCCTCACTCTTCTTACTTTCCAGTCAACTTTGATCTTCAAAATTTCAATGCAATGTCAATCGTTATCTTCTGTCTTCTTAATTCCTCTTCTTTTATTGTCCTTTCCCCTCACTGAAGTCTTCTAATTCTCTTTCACTCTTCTTACTTTCCAGTCAACTTTGATCTTCAAATATTTCAATGCAATGTCAATCGTTATCTTCTGTCTTCTTAATTCCTCTTCTTTTATTGTCCTTTCCCCTCACTAAAGTCTTTTAATTCTCTTTCACTCTTCTTACTTTCCAGTCAACTTTGATCTTCAAATATTTCAATGCAATGTCAATGGTTATCTTCTGTCTTCTTAATTCCTCTTCTTTTATTGTCCTTTCCCCTCACTAAAGTCTTTTAATTCTCTTTCACATTTCTTACTTTCAGTCAACTTTGATCTTCAAATATTTCAATGCAATGTCAATGGTTATCTTCTGTCTTCTTAATTCCTCTTCTTTTATTGTCCTTTTCCCTCACTAAAGTCTTCTAATTCTCTTTCACTCTTCTTACTTCCCAGTCAACTTTGATCTTCAAAATTTCAATGCAATGTCAATCGTTATCTTCTGTCTTCTTAATTCCTCTTCTTTTATTGTCCTTTCCCCTGACTAAAGTCTTTTTAATTCTCTTTCACTCTTCTTACTTTTCCAGTCAACTTTGATCTTCAAATATTTCAATGCAATGTCAATCGTTATCTTCTGTCTTCTTCTTTAATTCTTCTTTTATTGTCCTTTCCCCTCACTAAAGTCTTCTAATTCTCTTTCACTCTTCTAAAATCTTTTCACTTTCCATCTATTAATTCTCTTTCACTCTTCTTACTTTCCAGTCAACTTTGATCTTCAAATATTTCAATGCAATGTCAATCGTTATCTTCTGTCTTCTTAATTCCTCTTCTTTTATTGTCCTTTCCCCTCACTAAAGTCTTCTAATTCTCTTTCACTCTTCTTACTTTTCCAGTCAACTTTGATCTTCAAATATTTCAATGCAATGTCAATGGTTATCTTCTGTCTTCTTAATTCCTCTTCTTTTATTGTCCTTTCCCTCACTGAAGTCTTCTAATTCTCTTTCACTCTTCTTACTTTCCAGTCAACTTTGATCTTCAAATATTTCAATGCAATGTCAATCGTTATCTTCTGTCTTCTTAATTCCTCTTCTTTTATTGTCCTTTCCCCTCACTAAAGTCTTCTAATTCTCTTTCACTCTTCTTACTTTCCAGTCAACTTTGATCTTCAAATATTTCAATGCAATGTCAATCGTTATCTTCTGTCTTCTTAATTCCTCTTTCTTTTATTGTCCTTTCCCTCACTAAAGTCTTCTAATTCTCTTTCACTCTTCTTACTTTCCAGTCAACTTTGATCTTCAAAAATTTCAATGCAATGTCAATCGTTATCTTCTGTCTTCTTAATTCCTCTTCTTTTATTGTCCTTTCCCCTCACTGAAGTCTTCTAATTCTCTTTCACTCTTCTTACTTTCCAGTCAACTTTGATCTTCAAAAATTTCAATGCAATGTCAATCGTTATCTTCTGTCTTCTTAATTCCTCTTCTTTTATTGTCCTTTCCCCTCACTAAAGTCTTTTAATTCTCTTTCACTCTTCTTACTTTCCAGTCAACTTTGATCTTCAAATATTTCAATGCAATGTCAATGGTTATCTTCTGTCTTCTTAATTCCTCTTCTTTTATTGTCCTTTCCCCTCACTAAAGTCTTTTAATTCTCTTTCACTCTTCTTACTTTTCCAGTCAACTTTGATCTTCAAAAATTTCAATGCAATGTCAATGGTTATCTTCTGTCTTCTTAATTCCTCTTCTTTTATTGTCCTTTCCCCTCACTAAAGTCTTTTAATTCTCTTTCACACTTCTTACTTTCCAGTCAACTTTGATCTTCAAATATTTCAATGCAATGTCAATCGTTATCTTCTGTCTTCTTAATTCCTCTTCTTTTATTGTCCTTTCCCCTCACTAAAGTCTTCTAATTCTCTTTCACTCTTCTTACTTTCCAGTCAACTTTGATCTTCAAATATTTCAATGCAATGTCAATCGTTATCTTCTGTCTTCTTAATTCCTCTTCTTTTATTGTCCTTTCCCTCACTAAAGTCTTCTAATTCTCTTTCCTCTTCTTACTTTCCAGTCAACTTTGATCTTCAAATATTTCAATGCAATGTCAATGGTTATCTTCTGTCTTCTTAATTCCTCTTCTTTTATTGTCCTTTCCCCTCACTGAAGTCTACTAATTCTCTTTCCTCTTCTTACTTTCCAGTCAACTTTGATCTTCAAATATTTCAATGCAATGTCAATCGTTATCTTCTGTCTTCTTAATTCCTCTTCTTTTATTGTCCTTTCCCCTCACTAAAGTCTTCTAATTCTCTTTCACTCTTCTTACTTTCCAGTCAACTTTGATCTTCAAATATTTCAATGCAATGTCAATCGTTATCTTCTGTCTTCTTAATTCCTCTTCTTTTATTGTCCTTTCCCTCACTAAAGTCTTCTAATTCTCTTTCACTCTTCTTACTTACCAGTCAACTTTGATCTTCAAATATTTCAATGCAATGTCAATCGTTATCTTCTGTCTTCTTAATTCCTCTTCTTTTATTGTCCTTTCCCCTCACTAAAGTCTTTAATTCTCTTTCACTCTTCTTACTTTCCAGTCAACTTTGATCTTCAAATATTTCAATGCAATGTCAATCGTTATCTTCTGTCTTCTTAATTCCTCTTCTTTTATTGTCCTTTCCCTCACTAAAGTCTTTAATTCTTTCCTTTTTTATTGTCCCTCTTCTTACTTTCCAGTCAACTTTGATCTTCAAAAAATTTCAATGCAATGTCAATCGTTATCTTCTGTCTTCTTAATTCCTCTTCTTTTATTGTCCTTTCCCTCACTAAAGTCTTCTAATTCTTTTCTTTCACTCTTCTTACTTTCCAGTCAACTTTGATCTTCAAATATTTCAATGCAATGTCAATGGTTATCTTCTGTCTTCTTAATTCCTCTTCTTTTATTGTCCTTTCCCCTCACTAAAAGTCTTCTAATTCTCTTTCACTCTTCTTACTTTCCAGTCAACTTTGATCTTCAAATATTTCAATGCAATGTCAATCGTTATCTTCTGTCTTCTTAATTCCTCTTCTTTTATTGTCCTTTCCCCTCACTAAAGTCTTTTTAATTCTCTTTCACTCTTCTTACTTTCCAGTCAACTTTGATCTTCAAATATTTCAATGCAATGTCAATGGTTATCTTCTGTCTTCTTAATTCCTCTTCTTTTATTGTCCTTTCCCTCACTAAAGTCTTTTAATTCTCTTTCCTCTTCTTACTTTCCAGTCAACTTTGATCTTCAAATATTTCAATGCAATGTCAATGGTTATCTTCTGTCTTCTTAATTCCTCTTCTTTTATTGTCCTTCCCCTCACTAAAGTCTTCTAATTCTCTTTCACTCTTCTTACTTTCCACTCAACTTTGATCTTCAAATATTTCAATGCAATGTCAATGGTTATCTTCTGTCTTCTTAATTCCTCTTCTTTTATTGTCCTTTCCCTCACTAAAGTCTTCTAATTCTCTTTCACTCTTCTTACTTTCCAGTCAACTTTGATCTTCAAAAATTTCAATGCAATGTCAATGGTTATCTTCTGTCTTCTTAATTCCTCTTCTTTTATTGTCCTTTTTATTGTCCTTTCCTCACTAAAGTCTTCTAATTCTCTTTCACTCTTCTTACTTTCCAGTCAACTTTGATCTTCAAAATTTCAATGCAATGTCAATCGTATCTTCTTCTCTTCTGTCTTCTTAATTCCTCTTCTTTTATTGTCCTTTCCCTCCTAAAGTCTTCTAATTCTCTTTCACTCTTCTTACTTTTCCAGTCAACTTTGATCTTCAAAAATTTCAATGCAATGTCTCTTTCTTCTGTCTTCTTAATTCCTCTTCTTTTATTGTCCTTTCCCCTCACTAAAGTCTTCTTTCCTCTTCTTACTTTCCAGTCAACTTTGATCTTCAAAAATTTCAATGCAATGTCAATCGTTATCTTCTGTCTTCTTAATTCCTCTTCTTTTATTGTCCTTTCCCCTCACTAAAGTCTTCTAATTCTCTTTTCACTCTTCTTACTTTTTCCAGTCAACTTTGATCTTCAAAAATTTCAATGCAATGTCAATCGTTATCTTCTGTCTTCTTAATTCCTCTTCTTTTATTGTCCTTTCCCTCACTAAAGTCTTCTAATTCTCTTTCACTCTTCTTACTTTCCAGTCAACTTTGATCTTCAAAATTTCAATGCAATATCAATGGTTATCTTCTGTCTTCTTAATTCCTCTTCTTTTATTGTCCTTCTTAAAGTCTTCTAATTCTCTTTTCTTTTATTGTCAACTTTGATCTTCAAAAATTTCAATGCAATGTCAATCGTTATCTTCTGTCTTTTAATTCCTCTTCTTTTATTTCCTTTCCCTGACTAAAGTCTTTTAATTTCTTTCACTCTTCTTACTTTCCAGTCAACTTTTTTGATCTTCAAATATTTCAATGCAATGTCAATGGTTATCTTCTGTCTTCTTAATTCCTCTTCTTTTATTGTCCTTTCCCCTCACTAAAGTCTTCTAATTCTCTTTCACTCTTCTTACTTTCCACTCAACTTTGATCTTCAAAAATTTCAATGCAATGTCAATCGTTATCTTCTGTCTTCTTAATTCCTCTTCTTTTATTGTCCTTTCCCCTCACTAAAGTCTTCTAATTCTCTTTTATTGTCCTTTCACTCTTCTTACTTTCCAGTCAACTTTGATCTTCAAAAATTTCAATGCAATGTCAATGGTTATCTTCTGTCTTCTTAATTCCTCTTCTTTTATTGTCCTTTCCCTCACTAAAGTCTTCTAATTCTCTTTTCACACTTCTTACTTTCCAGTCAACTTTGATCTTCAAAAATTTCAATGCAATGTCAATCGTTATCTTCTGTCTTCTTAATTCCTCTTCTTTTATTGTCCTTTCCCCTCACTAAAGTCTTTTAATTCTCTTTCACTCTTCTTACTTTCCAGTCAACTTTGATCTTCAAAAATTTCAATGCAATGTCAATCGTAATCTTCTGTCTTCTTAATTCCTCTTCTTTTATTGTCCTTTCCTCTCACTAAAGTCTTCTAATTCTCTTTCACACTTCTTACTTTCCAGTCAACTTTGATCTTCAAATATTTCAATGCAATGTCAATGGTTATCTTCTGTCTTCTTAATTCCTCTTCTTTTATTGTCCTTTCCCCTCACTAAAGTCTTCTAATTCTCTTTCACTCTTCTTACTTTCCAGTCAACTTTGATCTTCAAAAATTTCAATGCAATGTCAATGGTTATCTTCTGTCTTCTTAATTCCTCTTCTTTTTTATTTTCTTTCCCCTCACTAAAGTCTTCTAATTCTCTTTCACTCTTCTTACTTTCCAGTCAACTTTGATCTTCAAAAATTTCAATGCAATGTCAATCGTTATCTTCTGTCTTCTTAATTCCTCTTCTTTTATTGTCCTTTCCCCTCACTAAAGTCTTCTAATTCTCTTTCACTCTTCTTACTTTCCAGTCAACTTTGATCTTCAAAAATTTCAATGCAATGTCAATGGTTATCTTCTGTCTTCTTAATTCCTCTTCTTTTATTGTCCTTTCCCCTCACTAAAGTCTTCTAATTCTCTTTCACTCTTCTTACTTCCAGTCAACTTTGATCTTCAAAATTTCAATGCAATGCAATGTCAATCGTTATCTTCTGTCTTCTTAATTCCTCTTCTTTTATTGTCCTTCCCCTCACTATAGTCTTCTAATTCTCTTTCACTCTTCTTACTTTCCAGTCAACTTTGATCTTCAAAAATTTCAATGCAATGTCAATCGTTATCTTCTGTCTTCTTAATTCCTCTTCTTTTATTGTCCTTTCCCCTCACTAAAGTCTTCTAATTCTCTTTCACTCTTCTTACTTTCCAGTCAACTTTGATCTTCAAATATTTCAATGCAATGTCAATGGTTATCTTCTGTCTTCTTAATTCCTCTTCTTTTATTGTCCTTTCCCCTGACTAAAGTCTTCTAATTCTCTTTCACTCTTCTTACTTTCCAGTCAACTTTGATCTTCAAAAATTTCAATGCAATGTCAATCGTTATCTTCTGTCTTCTTAATTCCTCTTCTTTTATTGTCCTTTCCCCTGACTAAAGTCTTTTAATTCTCTTTCACTCTTCTTACTTTCCAGTCAACTTTGATCTTCAAATATTTCAATGCAATGTCAATGGTTATCTTCTGTCTTCTTAATTCCTCTTCTTTTATTGTCCTTTCCCCTCACTAAAGTCTTCTAATTCTCTTTCACTCTTCTTACTTTCCACTCAACTTTGATCTTCAAAAATTTCAATGCAATGTCAATCGTTATCTTCTGTCTTCTTAATTCCTCTTCTTTTATCATCCTCCCATTTTAATAGTTTTTTCCTCATACTTCATAACACTCAGTACACCCTTGCGTCTCAGTGGCTTTATTTCCTTGCTTGGGATGAAATGATTAAAAAAAAGCAACAAAATATTGTTCTTATGTGATATGTTCCATTCCCTTTTAGATTGGTACACACTTTCACTGTAGTTACCATCTTTTTTTTTTTTGTTTTTTTTTTGTTTGTTTGTTGGTGAAGCATTCTTATTTTTAGTATTACACAAATTCTCACATTTTAAGGCTGGATTTTCTCAATAAACACAGACTTAGCTCCTTCGAGTACACGTTTATATTTATTACGAGTAACAACGAATAAGCGCCTCTTGTGATCGGAGATGTCACACTGGTATAGCCGGAAATATTGGTTTTTCTGGGCTATAGCGACGAGGCGTATTGGTGTGAACAATGGAGTATATTGCGGATGTTGGAATTTTTGGGTACCCTGGCTCACGAGTACACCAATGTACCCCCCCCCCCATTTTGGGTACATTATGGAATTTTCTTTCAAAATATAAGTAAAGTCAATATTCATATGGAACAAATACTTTAGTATTCATAAAATATATCTTTTTTGTTTTGTAATTAATTTTTTTTTGGGGTGGGGGTTAAATTAATATCAGCAAAAATTAGTTATATCATTTTCTCCACTGTTAAGTATTTCAGGTTAATAAACATTAATAACAATATTATAAATTTGGGTTGTGATCACAACAAAAAAGTGGAAAAAGTTGTTATTTTACCCAAAGCTGGGACCCATGAAAACATTCACTATCACTCCGGATTCACCTGATATTTCCGCGACGGAATGAAAGCATCCATTCCGGCTTGGATCCAAGAAAAAACCTCAATGGCACAATTCTCAATTTGAAGGATAAAAACATGTAGTGCTAGGGGCGTCTCTTCCGACACCCCTCTTAGCTCATCAGGTGTAGCTTTGCCTGATCCCCCCACCTAAGCAATACTAAATAAAAATAAGAATTAGACGATAACCCTAAACTTGAGAATTGCAACGAGAATAGTTTACTCCCGTAGATTAAATAAAGTGTTAAGTTCAGAATTGCTCGTAGGTTACCCAGATCAATATGCACCTGATGAAGGGCGAAGAGCACAATTGCCGAAACGTGTGGCATCAATTATGGGGCCGAATATTATGGATATTGAGAAACCAGACAATTCTTTTGTTACATCGTTATTCTAGACATTAGTATACTGTTCATGAAAAGGGACAAAAAATGTAAAACCATGAGTATTTCAGACTGGAAATAGTGGTTTAATTCTAATCTTACAAGGAAAAAAAACTAGTCAAAACGAAATGTGTTTTCTATACAAATTAACACAACATTTTACCGCAAGCCCATTGTGTTAGTGATACAAGTCTTACTAATTAACCCATAGTTTGGGGAGAAAAGGTGGATTCTTACTTTTCCCAGTGAATATAAAAACACAACTGGAATTTGGACTCGGATCTCCGATTAACAATTCCGAGCCATTATCAATGACACCACCCGCACATCCAATCTTACAACACCTGTTATTCCCTAGAGATCATCCATCTAGGTACTCGTCACCGCTTAACTTCGGTAATCCTTCGGGAACCAATGTTTCAACGTGATATGGCCTTAAGTCATGTGTGTGTGTGTTTAACATTTTCTTAAAAAAATGAATCCATTTTTTTTCATCGGTAAAACATAATTTCTCTGTGGTTATTTATTAATTGATGAAATCTTTCTCTTAAAACAATCTTCGGGAAACTAGGTACCTCAAATCCAATAACCATTATGGCGCTTTCCAATATTGATGGGAATTTCCTTCCTAACCTTTTGTTTGACTACAAATACTAGAAATATTTTACTGCACATGAAGCAGAATACATTGCTCGGAACTTCTCTTCCAACATCACTCTTAGCTCATCAGATGTAGCTTTACCTGATCCCCCCCCCACAAGCAGTACTAAATAAAAACAATAACTAGATGATATCCCTAGACATGTGAAGTGGAACGAGAATAGTTTACTCCCGTAGATTAAATAAAGTGTTCAGTTCAGTATTGCCCGTAGGTTACTGTTGAAGCTTGAATAAGCATGGAATAATAATAATACAACACAAAATGTACGTAACAAAATGTATTGAAACAATGAAAAAAGGTACACAATATTTACAGGTAGTTTTGGTATATTCTTGGAAAGACTGTTCCTGCAGAATGGGTTGACTAAGTCGCAGTCGGGCAGAGTCTCTGGATTCGATCTCTTAATCTTCCGTCGTCTTCCGGTACCAACCCATATTTATATGGTCGGTACTCCACTTATGTAAATTAGGTGTATCATACACAACAGTTACCCAGATCAATATGCACCTGATGAAGGGAGGAGAGCACAACTACCGAAACCTTGTGATAACAACAACAAAGATGAGGACAATAGTCCGAATATAAATAGTGTAAATAATAACGCAATGATGCGACAGTGATATGGCCGTAAGGCATACCATGGCATATTACAGACCATGGTATTCTCAAGCGGTCACCCATCCAGAAACTGACCAGGCTCGACGTTGCTTAACTTCAGTAATCGTATGGGAACTACAAATATTGAGAAAGGTTGTTCTCGTGTGAATGCGGGTAGTTGAAATTCCCTTCTATTCAACCCATAGCTGTCATGCAAATGATATCCATATAAGGGAATGGTTAGTGGCTCAATTTGACAAATGGGCGAGCCGTGTTCGAATTGCGGACGAGTTACTTATATTCACTTTCACACGAATATCCTTCTCAGCCCGTGCTTTCTAGCCTTGGTTGGCAACCAGTCTAGAAAATGAACGATTTGGAATTCGGAACCCTTTAGATTAGACTTGGCAAAGTGCATATGATACGGCCATAGAAAAGATAAGAATGTTCAAAATAAACAGCGGCGTGGAGTTGTTGACTCCATGATTTCGCCTGAGGTAGACGAGGCTGTAATGGTGACGGGTCTCCTGGGCATCATTATTCTGGAGGTAGAATATTTCTCAAAAGAAATAGGAAAGTCTGGCACCACCACGACTACAGTGTTCATGACTAATTTTAGTAGAGGGACCATCGAGATTTTATTTCGCAGATGAGAATTTAGACAGAAAATTGAGAGAAAATGTCAGACATTTTATTACCGACATGGCGGGTCGTTTTTATCATTGCGACGATGGAATTTATTTAGTGGGAGTGAAAATTTATATTGGTAAATATATTTATGTAATCGATACAAATATTTGCTTTATGAAATATTCAGTTTATTAGATTGATATACCGTTGCCAATATCAAAACATTTCACTGCAGTCATGTCATATCTATCTATCTATCTATCTATCTATCTATCTGTCCCATTATATACATGATCTATCTATCTTAGTATGTACATTATCTATCTATCTAGCTAGCTAGCTATCTCAGTGTATTGCTATCTGTCTATTTAGATATTTATTTCAGTCTATTTCTATGTATATATCTATCTCTAGTCTATATATATATATATATATATATATATATATATATAGGAATATATATATATATATATATATATATATATATATATATATATATATATATATAAGTTTATTCATGACTTTCTATCTCAGTTTCCACCACATATCTATCTATCTATCTATCTCATTCTGTACATTTTTATCTATCTGATTCTATTCATATCTATCTATTTCACTGTATTGCTATCTGTCTGTTTGGATATTTATTTCAGTCTATTCCTATGTATATATATATATATATATATATATCAGACTATTTATCTCTCTCTCTCTCTCTATCTTTCTCTCTCTCGCTCTCTCTCTCTCTCTCTATATATATATATATATATATATATATATATATATATATATATATATATATATATAACAGTCTATTCCTGAATTTCTATCTCAGTTTATTCATATCTATCTATCTGTCTATCTATCTCAGCCTGTACATTATTTATCTATCTCTTTCTATTCCTATCTATCTATCTATCTATCTATCTATCTCAATCTATTCATGCCTATCTATATATCTGTTTATCTATATATATTTCCATCCCAGTGTATTCCTATCTATCTCTTAGCGTAAATGTTTAATATCCTCGACAACTTAGATTCTTGCTCCTAAACCAATCGGTTCGTTTCATCTTAAATGTCTACTTCGCCCCCGAACTCTTTGAGCCCACCTAAAGGACACGCCACTCCCCACGCCGACTCTTCCTCTTTATTCTTCCAAACTGATATTAATCATTCAGTAATCCACATTTGGCCTGGTTGGCTGACTACATCCTTATTCTTCAATCTTCCGAGAGCTGGCATCTCGATAAAATCGCCCAGCCTCCTGTGCTGCGAACACCTTAATAGGAGTAGATAGGTTCAACCATCGCCCGGCCTGCACTTTTTCATTGTCTATTGGTCAGGAGTAGAATATCACTCTTTTTTCCCATTTAGGATATTGTTTACTTGTTCTTTCTTCTTCCATGACAAAAATGACTTTCCTTTTTGTGGGTACCGGGTTGGCAGTTTGCTAGCTGCTCCATCCGACTTATAGTAAGGAGCCTAGACTCTTTAATAGCGCTCAGAGAGGATGTTCTGATCAAAAGTCGCATAATATCGGGGTATTTGCAGTGCTATGTTGCGCATGAATAGGTCTACTTGCATCTATTTCTGATGAGCAACATTATACACAGGTGTCAGTACCTCTCTGGCTAGTTTTTTTTATTTTCATTAAAGACTGATATTGATAATTATGTTGCTCTTTTCTTTTTCTCCCCAGACCCAACCATTCTTTCTTCAATATTCGTTCTGTCCGCTCCGACTTCAACAGTATAGAATTTTTTCTCATGGAACGGTCGCCGGATAGCTTCGCACTTCGCGAAACTAAACTTAAATTCTTCCATTGTTATCAATGGATTCTCTGTTCCAAGCTATCTTCCCCTTTACTGAAAAGATTCCATGCACGGCCTTGGTGTTTACAATGGGGAGGGAATTTTCACTCGAGGTCGCTGAGGACTCTTTCATGTGCTTTCGACTTTCATTATTACACTCTTTTTCCATTATCCCCTCTTCTCAGAATTAATATGTAGACAAGACACAATCACTGACAATATAGAAACATTACTCTCCCTCCATCCATCTGCGAACATCTTTGAGTTTGGTGATTTTAATGATGCCCCGCTACGCGTGGCTCAAACATTCTAATGTTGCTGGTATTCAGACTCTCAATTTTTCCATTGCTCAGTCCATTACTCAAATCATGGATTTCCCTCCACGTTTCGCTAGCAATTCCGAACAACAAGCTTCTTGATTTATTTCTCGCCTCCTCTCCGAAATCTTGCTGAGCTTCGCAACACTGTCCTCTTGGAAACTCAGATAACTCTGTAGTATCTATTAATATTTCGTTCCAATCATCTATTCGACAGGAACTTCCTATTCATATGACCTTTTTCCGTTGCCAGCATGCTGAGTGGGACTCACTTCGGGACTTTCTTCAACACGCCCCTTGGACTGACATTTTTAATCTTCAAATTGAGAATTGCGCGATTGAGGTTTTAATTGATGTAATGGAATAGCCTGTCACCCACATTAGTGACTAAACACTATCAACAGACTACAGAGTCTAGTTTGAATGTTTTCTTCGGACATAGAGGAACCTTGACGAGGCTATGCCGAAGGACAGAGTCTCGTTCGGGGAGGTAGACAGACCCGATCCCGTTTATGCGGGGTCAACGGGTATTTTTTGGTCGAGTCTACACATTAAATTCGATCTTGTGCCACATGTGACTGCGTGAGTCAGTTGCTAGATACGGTCTAGCTGGAATCTTTTTCCAGCTGTGCTGGTCAGACTCTCTGCCTTCGGGCAGAGAGGAACTCGGACGAGGCTATGCCGAATGGCAGAGTCTCGTTCAGTGAGGTAGATTGATTCGATCACATTTAAGAGGAGTCTTCGGGGATTTTTAGGCCGAACCTACGGGATCGGAAACCCCACATTAAATTCGGCCTTGTGCCACATGTGACTGCGTGGGGAAGTTGCTAAATACCGTCTAGCTGGAATCTATTGAGTACAACTCAGACTTATGTGAGAATACTGACTTTCCAATAGTAGTACTCACTACTGGATTGACTTGCGACGACCTTGTGCATAACTGTTACCTTTATTCTTATTGTACTGTTTTTTTTTTTACAATAAACCTTTACTTATTTTATCCACCTTGTTTTTCAAGTATATATTCCTATTAGCACGGAATATGACAATAATAAATTTAAACGTTTCCTCAAAGGAGTTAAGTGTTTGCTTGCTAATAGAATGTGGCACCGAATTGCATCTAACAACTTTAGTTCTCGTGACAACTGACATCTTTGTAATAGTGTATTAAATAAGAGTAAGTCTTCTATTCCTCTTTTCTTCCCTCAATTTCAGCTGTTAACATCTTCTGCTGATAAAGCGGAGTTTTTTTGCCCGAAAATTCTCTTTAAATTCTTAACTCATCTCGAGAATCCTTGCCTAACTTCCCACTTAGAAGTGAGTCTCTGTTGAGTGATATACATATAACCACTTCCATAGTTTCTGCTATCATATCTAATCGGAATCCCCATAAAGCATATAAACCTGATGGTATAATAGTCCTTAATAAATGTACTCCCAAAATGGCTTCTGTTCTCTGTAAACTACATAATAAATACCTCGCCGCCCCTTGATCTTTCTGTTTGTTGGGAATCCTCATCTGTTATTCTAGCTGCACCGTCCGACCTTTTAAACTATCGGCCTGTTAGTCTTCTACATCTGTTTGGTAAACTCTCAGAGACTCTAATCAATGCTGAATTGGTTAAGCATCTCACATTGATGTCCTTTTTTGTTTCTCTAAGTGAACTGCTGACGTATCGACGAATATTGCGGAAAGAGTCTATCAAGTTCCAGATAAGAACGGTGAAGCTGGGGCTGTTGCTTTGCACATCACCAAAGCTTATGACATGATTTGGCATACAGGTCTTCTTCACAAGTTGAAAAGTTAAGGTGTCTCTGGACAAATGTTTGAACTGATCCGGTCTGAAATGAAATGAAGGTTGTCTTTGAACGGCCACTCTTCTAGATCTATTTGTTCTAATACAAGGGACCCCTAGTGATCTATCCCTGATCCTACTTTGTTATTAATTTACCAAGCTTAGCGGAAGGCCATAAATTAAACTGGCTCCCGTGATTACTGGCGGCTCCGCAACAGTGTATTACATAAAAGCAACTTTTCTATTGCTTCTCTCTTCAGAGGTGTTAACATCTTCTACTGATAAAACTGATTATTTCGCCTGTAAATTCTCTTTAAATTCTACTTTTGATTCATCTGGAGTATCCTTGCATGACGTTCCACTTAGAACTGTGTCGCTGTTGTGTGATATACTGTTGTAGAGTAGTTTTCACAGTGGAGGCTTGTATTTCCCTAAGTCGGTCCTAAAAGGTTCGACGTACAAAACGTTAGGAACTTGAAATAAGAGTTAATGACGCAGCAATCTAGTTGTGGTGGTTGATACTTTAATGTCCGACATCGACTGACACACCAACTCCACTGATCCCCCTGGCGACTGATACTGCTACTACCTATTATATCTGGAAGAGTCTATTTATAATAGAATAGGTATGTTCTAGTATAACATATATAACCCCTTCTATGGTTTCTGCTATCATCTCTAATCTGGATCCCCACAAAGCATGTCGACCTGATGATATCCTTGTAATAGTCCTTAAGAAATTGTCCTCCTGAAATGGTTCCTGTTCTCTCTAAACTGTCTTTTGCTTTCCAGGCTTGTTTGGAAATCCACCTTGTGTCACAACCTGACCTCGTGGGGGGGGGATTAAATACTAATATTTGCTACGCTTAGTACATGGGTATAATAGTGGGGCACCCAATGTGAAAGAAACGCACTATACTAGCAATTACCTGTAAGAATATCTTGTTAACAATTACTTTTTACCAGTGACCCTGTGTAAATATTTAATACGCTCAAAAAAAAGCCTAAATAGCATCCAGTGGACCACCCAGTGAGGAATAAAGTCACTACACGATTCTGTGATTCTATCTCTTTAGCAAGTGCGATATGGCATTCTCACTGTGTAGATATTTATCAAGCTTAGCACAATGAAATAAGAGTGAGTAACTCAGTGAGGATCGTAGTCTCTTCACTAGCAATGCACTGTGAGAATAGCTCGTTAACCATTGCCCTATGACAGTCAATCTGTGTATATATTTACCAAGCTTAGCACAGGGCCATAATAGTGAGGTACCCGTTGAGTATACTCTCTACACTAGCAATATTTTGTAAGAATAGCTCGTTAAACATTATGGCTATTTTCCTGTGTATATATTTACCAAGATTAGCGAAAGGCCATAAACTAAATGGGCTCTCGTGATTACCGGCGGCTCTGTAACAGTGTATTACATAAAAGCAAATTTTCTATTGCTTCTCTTTCCAATCAGTTTAAGGTGTTAATATCTTCTACTGATAAAACTGGATGTTTCGCCTGTAAATTCTCTTTAAACTCTACTTTTGATTCATCAGGAGAATCCTTACATGAGGTTCCACTTAGAACTGTGTCGCTGTTGTGTGATATACATATATAACACCTTCTATGGTTTCTGCTGTCATCTCTAATCTGGATCCCCACAAAGCATGTGAACCTGATGGTAGCTCTGTAATGGTCCTTAAGAAAGGTGCCATCGAACTGGTTCCTGTCCTGTCTAAACTATAATAAATGCCTTTTGCTTTCCTGTCTGCTGAAAATCCTCATCTCTTGCTCAGTGGTCAGGAATGATTGCAAGCAGTACAGATAGAATATGGTTATTGTATGTATAACTAGCCGAGATACCCGGCGTTACCAGGGTGTACATGACTGCAATCGCATAACTTCGCCCCCTGTATACTCGCACACCCTGTCTAGAAATGTCTGCCTGCGTCCCCGCTTGCATGCATCATCCGTTGGTATACTAAACTACTCCCTCCCACATCTTTTTTACGGTATGTCCTTCGCAAGTGTTTTATTAGTCTTAATAAAGGAATTCCATCGATAAAAACTTCTTGTGCGGTCGTTACTCGGGGGGGGGCAATTTGTTTCAATGTTTTAGATATTCAGTAAATTTCCTATGACCATAATGACCTTCAAATAGTATGGCATTGTTCACAAATCTAATAATCAAACAAAAACAAGGAAGAAGCGGCAGAGCTTGATTCAACTGCAAGTGCAAGCAGATAGACGCCCCCTCCCTTTTCGCACGTTAATAAGTGGTTCTTCGGGAATTTTATAGGGCTATTATATGTATAATGTAAATGCAATCCTCATGATTTTGCTATAAAAATGCATTGAAAATCGGGAGGAAAGGGATTGTCAGTGGTCAGGAATGAATACAAGCATTACTGATAGAATGGGGCTATTATATGTATAATGGAAATGCATTGAAAATCAGGAGGAAAGGGATTGTCAGTGGTCAGGAATGAATGCAAGCATTACTGATAGAATAGGGTATATGTATAATGTAAACGCATTGAAAATCAGGAAAAAGGGGATTGTCAGCGGTCAGGAATAAATGCAAGCATTAATGATGGAATAATATGAAAGAAGAAGGCTTCTCGAGATCCATTATGTTCGTTCCCTTCGTAAGGTGCGTAGATATGAAGTCTCTACCATGTGAAAATAATTTTATTTTGAATGAAAAATACCTTAATCAATCACTCTTTCAACTTCGTTCGAATTTATTTGTGACACTTTTTTTATCGATCGAATTTTGCATCTCATTCTGGCTGTGACGTGTGGCCATTTATCGAACTTGAGCCGGATTATCCACTTAAAGGGATTAAAAATGAACATCTTAATGACATTTGGTTTAATCGAAGCTAAACGTGATTCTCGCTTAACATTGAATTACCCTTGGCCGTTCTGGTCCATTGCCAGGCGATTCACCAAGAGATCGCAAATAAATGATGCGAAAATACCTAAAATAGACTTTCTTTAATCTATATACTGAGTAAGAGAAACTCAATTGAATGAATAATTTCGAACCAATTTGGTTTCAGTTAATTTGCATAAAATATATTCTTAACTTTTCTTTTTAAACCTAAATTATCTTTGACGAATTAAAGTTAGTCTAACAGCACTTACTCAAACTATCCATATAGATGAGGCATTCTCTATAGTGACATGCTAGTAACGAGATATTTAGACTTTGCCTACTAACGCCTGGACAGACAGAATTCGTTTAGATGAGGCTCTGACTCGGTAACTGGTCTTCGTGATACTACTGGTAAGACTGTGACTGGAATGATTTGGATTGATTCGTTTTTTTTTAACAGTTTATCAACCATTTGCAAGTTATTTAAAGCCAGAAAATATACTTAGATTGTAAGAATTGGAGGAGGCGAGATTAAAATGGTTTAATGACACAATCTTACTAATTAATCCATAACTGGGGGGGAGAAGAAATGCATTCATACCTAATCAGAATTTGATAAACATACAAGAAATGATAATTTTCATATAAATTGGGGAATCAATTCTATATTACAATCAATACATAAAGTGATCCCTCACTTTCTCGCCACTTTAGTTTCTCTTCATTTATATTCCAGAGAATTTAAATAGATTTATAAGACATGCCTACATGAAATTATGATAAGGATATAAAATGGTGGGGGGGTCAATTCTATATTACAATCAATGTATAAACTGATCCCTCACTTTATGAACACAGTAATTTTTCTACATGTATATTCCAGAGAATGCAAATAAAATTAAAAGACATGCCGACAAGAAATGTTAATGCAGATATAAAGTGGGGGATCAATTCTCTTTACAATTAATATATAAACAGATCACTCACTATGTGGCTACGATAGTTTTTATATGTTTATATTGCAAAGAAAGTAAATAAATCTAAAAGACATGCCTACAAAAATTAAATTATAGAAATAAAATGAGGGATCTATTCTATATTACAATCAATATATAAAATGATCCCTCATTTTGTG